>PVIW01002238.1:131031-192220 GCA_004026585.1 Noctilio leporinus
TTTTTTTGTTTTTTTTTTTTTTTTTTTTTTTTTTTTTTTTTTTTTTTTTTTTTTTTTTTTTTTTTTTTAATTTTATTGTTGTTGTATTACATCCATCCCCTTTTTGCTCCCCTCTGTCCCCCCACCCTGTGTTCTCACATTTTTTCTGTGGTTTTGCTTTTGAATGCCGGGGTGTTGGAATAGGATTCATTTCTGCTAGGTCTTCATAATGGAATATTAAATATTAGTCTTTATCATCGTGAACTCAGTCTTGCCTGACATTGCAGCCCTGAACGCAGCATTCGTACTATGAGTATTTGCTTGGTGTCCCTTTCCCTACCATCTTATTTTCAGTCTTTCTGAATCACTTAACATTAGATACATCTCTTTTAAAAACCATTTTTAAATTTAATTTTTGATTTGCATATCATAAAATTCACTCTTAGATTTTTATATATAATACATAGTTGAATTTTCTTAGTTAATCTGGGAATTTTTCTTCAATAGGTGAGTCTAGCCCATTTTTATTCTTGATACATGTTCAGTTTTAAGTTCTATCATCAAAAGATCTGTTAGGATTTGTTCATATGGCTTTTTATTTTAGCCTTTTCATGTCATTCACTATATGATTCGTTTTCATAGTTTCTTTTTGGTGCGTATCATCTAATAATTTGCAAGCTCTGCATTTTTGTCTTTTGCACTGTTATTGTCATCTGCCCCACTTTAAAAGGTTGATCAAACCATTCTTTATGGTTATTCTTGATTTGACCCTTATGATTTTAAAATTGTAAGCCCTGGCTGATAGCTCAGTGGATGGACACCAGCCTACAAACTCAAAGGTTGCTAGTTCAATTCCCAGTCAGGGCACATACCCAGGTTGCAAGCCAGGTCTCCAGCCAGGTCCCCAGCTGGAGGCAGGTGAAAGGCAACCATACATTGATGCTTCTTTCCCTTTCTTCCTCCCTCCCTGCCCTCCTCTCTGAAAATAATGAATAAAATCTTTAAAAAAAAATGTAGGTGGGTAGAATTATTTTCTGGGTTGCAGTAGTAAGGAGCAGAGGACTCATACAGGATCATTGTCCAGCCGAGGGCCACCCCTCCGACTCACGCCCCCTTGAGTTCTGCATCTAAGCATGCCTTTGATTGTTTCCCTCAGGTCTCCCTGTGGCTGGGCAAACCTCAGAATTCGTCAACCAGGTGTTAGAGAAGACCGCAGAAGGCAATCCCACCGGAGGCCTTGTAGGACTAAGGATACCAACCTCAAAAGTGTAATAGGCCTTGTTCCACCACTGGTCAGAAATGACTGAGTTCGTCATGTTATTCATTGTAAATTTTCATTCTGTTTTGCATGTCAGTTTAACATTATGTAAACATTTACAATTAGGTTACATTGTTTTAAGAACTAAGTAGCATAAGCGAAGCATGATCCAAAACACTTGATTATTGCATCTTCAGAGCATAAACCATGGTTACAACTGCTATTGGCATCAGAACTGAAACCCATACACTTAACTCAATGTTTAGATACAGATTGCAAAAATCTGTGGAAGCAAAACATTTTGGAGGGGTGAAGATATTAGCAAATGCCAAATATTGTGACAGGTTTATGTTCTGAACTACAAAAAAACAAGTTGAGGAAGCATTTTTTAAAACAATTTAGATTGTTTTTAGAATTATTGCTTTTCGTTCTAATTTTCCACAACCATTAATCTCACTTGCACATGGCACAACACAGCACTCATGCCCATGTGCCATATTAGATGTTCATTTTCCGAGCTCAATATGGTATATATAAATACATATAAATATATATATATAAATATATATATAATGTCTGTGCAAGTAAGAAAAAAAGCATATTCTTTGTGCCTTGTATTTTGGGGAAACCATAAAACTGGTAATATTTTGTATGATGAAAACCCTAATGAGGAAAAAACAAGATATATAGGTGGAAAAATTATGGGGTTTAAATGTTTTTTTGTTCCAACTCTTTTTCAGATTTTTTGAATGTATATAGGACTATGTTGAAATGTAGATATATGCCACAGAGTCTGTGTATTGTATAAAAAACAAAACAAAAAACAAACAAAAAAAGATGGCTCTAGAAAACTCATATTTCGGTACTTGACCGGAAGAAGACAAATACTTGCACATTACTGCGATTGTTTTATTTTTTTGTACCAAAGACAAATGCAACTGATATGGCAAACTGCCAGTCTAAGTAAAGTTTTGCACAGCTTACATGATACTGTATGAATGTATGAATTAAAGGAGAAAAAAAGAAAATGAAAAGGTCAGGGTTAGGGATCTTACTGAACTGTGAATTTTATTTCTGTTTGGGTCCAATTATCTACAGAAGGAGCATCCACACATTCAACTATGATTTTGCTGTTCCTCTAGTTCGCTTCCACAGTAGATAAGTTGGTGGCCATTTAGATGTCTGTCTTTTTATTTCTGCACTTATTGTAGAAAATTTTAATATATTTCATTTTAGTAAGCTATTGATAAAATAGTTTTTGACCTTGAAAATTAAAAGTTTATTTAGCTTATTGTAGTATACTTCCACCAAACAACCAAAATACAGATTATTTTTATTGTATTATGTGTATATATATATATGTAAAGAAAGAGAAAAGCTAAAAATATCTAATTCTTTAGTTGCCACTTTTCCAATTGATGTATTATTGTGCATGTAATATTTTCAAAGATCAACACAAGCTTAAAACGAAAACAAAAAAATTTATAGATTTTTATATTTTTGTACAGGTATTTTCAAACTAGCTTCTTCAGACTTACATGTGACTTCTATAGTTTCTAGAACTGAGAACTACTAACACATTTAGTTTTTAGGTGCTCTGTTTTGCTCACATGAAACAGCTTCCTTAGTCAGTGTTTTCACTGTGTTTAAGCTTTACCTCTCGGTGAGAAACTTCTGTGTCAAGGCAGCATTACAACCCTTCCCCCAGATCTTTTCAGCCTGTCTCTCTCTTACTTTTTGTTCTCAAATCTTGTGGTTTGAACTCTGAAAACTGGTAGCTTAAAACTATACTTAAAAAAAAATTTCCTACCTAGCCAGAAAAAAAAATAATAATAATACCAAAAATTTCAGGTGTAGCTGCTGGGAAACTATTTCTCCATTACCAGTTGGAGAATTTATTCTTTAACTATAGTTTGTCTATGTAGCGTATTTTTTTTTCTCTTACTACCCCAGCCCTCCACTCTTCTGTAAGCAATTGCACAGGAAGCTCTAGCTTATAAAGGTTTGATCTTAAAACACATGGTAACAACTGAGCGCTGCATCACGTGCTGCTTTGTCATCCTGCGCTGGGGTGCACCCGCGTTTACGGTCTGCTTGTGGAGTGTACCTGGTTCGTGCCTCCGCACTGGGCAGATGAGAAGTTCCGCTCTCATGGTTGAATAGAATGTAAGTTCATGGTTTAAAGTTTTTCCTTTTTAAGTGGGAGAAGGCAAAGCACAGGTTTGTAACTTGAAAGTATGTAAAGTTTTGACAGACTGTGTCTGACACATTAAAACATATTCCAAAATATGGCAGTTTTGCAATCAGAGGAAAGTCACTTTATGATAGAGATTCAGCTGATAAGATTTATAAAATTGTCCCTTTCTAGCTGCTCTCTAGGAATTCTGGTTTTTGATACTTTTTCCTCTCTGCAAACCAGAATTTGATTTTTTGGTCTTGCATTTCAAAAAAAAGACTTTGAATCTGTTTAGTAGATTCCATATCCTTGCATTTCAGTGTTTTATATGTACTACTTAAGTTATATAGTTAAAAGCTTTTAAATAGTTGAGCTTTTTAACGTTGACACTTTATTTTGTACCTATTTATATATGTATGTATATCTTAGAAAAGCACTTTGTTAAAAAAATTTGCATTTTATATGATTCCTGCCATTTGCTGCTAAATCTGGGCTGGTCAGAATGCTGCAGCGATACTTGATCTAAATAAAAACCTGGCAGTAAAATGTAGAGTGCAAGTTAAATCCTCTTGCTGTTTTCACTTGATCATAAAGACGACATAGGCAAGCTGTGCAGCTTTACATTTTAACCAGGGGGCTCTGTGGCATTTAAACCGTCTGGAAATGGTTGTGCTTTAATATGCCGGTAATAATCTGCTTCCTCCATTGTCATTAAATACACGCCTTTAGTGTATCGCACAAACAGATCTCACAAGGGTAACGTAAACCCCAGCAACTGTACATGTTCTGTCTTTGAAACTGTGGCATGTGTTTTTGGGTGAAGATCATTAGAGAAGCGCTCTCTAAAGGTTTTCTGTGTTCATACATGGTATACAGATCATTCGTCATGAAGTCCAGATTCTTACTTTAAGTGAAGGCCTTGTGAATTCACCTCAAGTGAACCCATTGTTCCAAACGCAATTATAGAAACTTGGACTGTAGTAGTACTATGATTTCAAAACAAAACAAAAAATACAAATACAGCAAATGTTCTTTCCTCACTTCAGATACACTGGATTCTTCGTAGTTTGTCTCATATGAAAGCATGCTGTCCAGTTGCTCCTGTTAAGATCTCGTCTGAGTTTTGAATTGGGTGCCACACTGTGTTCAGTCAGTAACGATTGCCTGTTCTACTGTACCATGTATGATTCCTGCCTCTTCCTGTATTCTTCATGACAGATTATGATGTGGCTTTATCTTGTGCCTTACTTGTACATTAAAACAAAATGTCTCTTTCCCTTCCACTTTCTAAATCTATCACTTAGACCATTTTGGTAAGAGAATCAAAGCTATTCTAAAAATGTCATGAAGGATTTCAGATGGGTTTGGTTTCAAATTCCCCCTCTTTCTAGTTATTTTATATTTGTACGAAAGACCAATTTTGAATGGTCTTTGAATAGGAGGGGGAAAGGTGAGCGGTAATGTCCCTGCATCCCTTTTTCCTGACTTCCTTGAACTTGTCACATACATCTTCTTTCTGATGCTTGACTTGGTCTGCTTCTTCGCAATAGTCTGCATTTAAAGAAAGGTGTGTTCCATTCATCAGCTTGAAGTTGACGATTTCATTTTTTTCCAGAATTTTTTAGGAGAAGAGTACCTGTTTTGTTTGTTTTATAAAACAGATGACAAGTCTCTTTAAAAGAAACAGAAGTACAGTACTTTTGAAATACAATGCTGTTAGTTTGGAGTTCTTTTTTATATATAATATTCATACAATTATCTGATGTTTGCCTTCATTAATAAAGCTGTTAGTTTATTCACCAAAATGTCAAGAATGGATGTGCTTTTCTTTATTCCACACATTTAAAAAATATTTTAGCTGCTAAGATTCAGCTAACTTTCTAAGAGACTAACTCAAGTTGCCTTCAGCAGATATTAACAAAAACTTACGTTCCCTTTCTTTATATAGTCTTCCTGAAATTTTAAGCATTTTCTAGTTGATTACGGAACAGAATGTTAGCATCTCTCCACATCTCGAAACTTGAATCCGAGGATGCGTTGAATTGTGCCATCAGTGTTGCAGTGACAGGTGTCAGTTACCGTTCTGGGAAGCCTGCTGTGGACTGTTTCCCATGGAACTGAGGCTGTTCCACAACTCCGCACACAACTCCAGTCGCGCTCTTCCCTGAATCGTGACAAGTCTCACACAGTGCCGTAATACTTGTGGATTCTTTTGTAACCTTTGTAATCTTAATAAGGGCATTACGAGAAGAGGACTCCATGTTTTTTTACTATTTCAAACACATTGGGATGTGACAATGAATGTCCATGGTAGGGACGGTGGTTTCGTTTTAAGGAATAAGCATGTTGCGGGAAAGACGTCGAAATGTACTACTGAAAGTTTTATACTCCCGTAGGCAGGCGGGGCTATGTGTTGAAGCATAGCCCTCATGCTTAATAAACCAACGGAAGTTGTAGAAATTACACCAAGGGGTTGAATGCTGCCAAATTGCCATTTTTGTTTGGAAGAGAGAGATTTGGGGGTAATAGTGAGGGAAGAGAACCTTAAAATTACTTCCAAATAGTGTTTTGGAGACTTGGTGACCAGTACAGAACATCCAAGTTGGGTATTTTCAGGTGCCAAGTTTGGGTGAACTACGTTTGCCTCTTTCATAACAATGTAAACACCATGGTGTAGTTAATTAAATCCTGGGTGCACGGGAGCGGGACTGATTCCTGCGTCTTGCCCTTCACCCTTTGTGTTTCCTTTTTTCCAGAACCAAATAACAGAAATGTGTATGTGTGTACTGTATCTGCCTTCCCACCACATTTTTATGACACTGTATTCTACTGCCTGCCTTTTTGACCTTCTTTCCCTAGGATTTGTCCTATGACTTAGCGTTTGTGGTTCACAGTGATACTAAGGCAGACTGCGCACTAAGAAGTCACAAGAGAAGAGTGGAAGGGCAAGAATTCAAAGCGTTTGAAGCGTTTGTTCCTACAACGTGGCCATCTCTCTTGCGTAGCTGCGTAGGATCCTGTTTGTGATGCTATCATATTCTGTAGTTTGTTTCCACTGCTCCCCACACCCTGCCCCACAGCTGGAGCTAAGAAACTTTTTATTGGATTCAGTCTTGTCTTTTGTCTAGAAGGAATTTTATCTTGTTGACGCATGAGCTGTTTAAAAATTATTCTATTAAATGTTGGTTAATAATTGTGCAGTTTTTCTTTTCAGAAGAAAAGGCAAGTCACATGTTGCCTTTGTTTTCTGTCACCTTCCAGTCCCTCAGCGCTTCTAGTCAGATACAGTCATCCGTGTATGCAATGTCCTTTGTAATTTAAAATTAAAAAAAAGATGAAAAGAAAAGGCTTTGACTTGTTTGCCTCATGTGTTCACCCTCCCTGTGTCCATGGTGTTCCCCTGGCTCACCAAGGACCACTGCACTTCAGGACAATCCGCTGCAAAGAAATTCCAAATGAAAGACACCAGAGGCCTTCAATGAAATTTAGCTGTCATGTAGAATTATTTATTGGTAGACATTTGCATTCTTCATAGCTTGGAGCACAGTTTATTTTTAAAGACATTTATTTTTAGAAAGGAGGGAGGAAGAAAGGAAAGAAACACCTGTTGATTGCCTCTTGCATGTGCCCAGTGGGGACCTGTCCCACAAACCAGGTATGTGCCCCGACTGTGAATTGAACCAGCGACCCTTCGGTTTGTAGGCCAGCACTCAATCCTCTAAGCCACACCAGCCAGCGCTAGTTTATACTTATTTTTCCTCGTTTATTCTTTGGGCAGGCGTTTCCTCTGAGGTAAATCAGGTATTTTGGGTCTCAAGTAGGAATACCTAGAGCTTAAGTTGGGGGACCCAAGTGAACCCCACCATGGCAATGCGTACTTCCAACTAACAAACTTGTCCTTGTGCCAAGACTTGTGCCAGCTGCTGGGCTCTGAAAAGATTAGCAGGACCTCCAGGGCCTTCCAGACTTCTGGGGACCCGGACGGGGTGGGTTGGGGGTGCTGTGGACAGGATCGCAGAACGACACAGTTGTTGCATGAGGCCTTGGATGCCCCATCTGGGTGGGGTGCATAGGGGAGGAGTTGACACACCTGTGTCCCTGATATCCCCAGGCCCTTGAAGACGCCCTTTCTGCTTCACTTGAGCGATGCTGAGGCTGTTGTGAAGCAAAGTGGACATGGTCTCACACAAACTCTGCTTCAGGACTTAACCACCCCAGGCCACACCTCACAGGAGCAGCTGCCACGGTCCAGGGGCTTGAAGGAGCTGGCTGAGCCGGGTTGGCGTGGCTTCCAGGAAACGGACCCTTCTGTGAGTGGGATGCGGGGTGAGCTGCGCACCCACGTTGATTGGGAGCCAGGAGAGCTCCTTAGTCCCCAGGGAAAACATGGGAAATACTTGAATGTCCTGGCTGGAGGGTTCAGCTCAGCAAGAAGGAGTCAGAAAGCCCTAGAAGACCAGGGTGGTCTTCATTAAGCCTTTGCTAGGTGCCGTGCTGTCAGGAAGAGGGCTGCTGCTCTCCATGGCGCAGATACCAGACGAGACTTAAATGAGGGGACTCTGGCCACACCTAGCTCCTGTGACACGAAGCTCCAACTCCAACTCCAGCCTGCTCGCTGTGCCCAGGCCATACTCACCCCTAAGGGACTGGCCCAGGCCAAGGCCATATTGGGATGGACATCTGCGTAGGAGAGAAATAAGGGGCTTGAATCAAAACCAGAATGAAAGTCCAAACCTAGCAGATGTAGGACCCAAACGCTAGTCTCAGGATCAGGGGTAAAGGCGATGGGACCTGAACAGCATTGGCAGTTTGGGAGTGTGGGTCACCAAATTGCATACCTATCCCTTAAATTGCAGACAGATGCAGTTGGGAACTTGACTGCATAGGAATTTGCAGCAAGAAGCAGGATATGAAAAGGGCCCACAGTCGTGGGGGCAGATCTGCTGCTGACAGACTTTGGGCTTCTTCACTGTCTTAAATAGGGGGCCTCTGTTTGAAGATCCAGGGTGCTCCACCTGAAAAAATGTCAACCTCCATGTTAAAGTTTTACTCAGAAAATAACTGCCAAGAATGAACAAAACGTACAAGGTCTAAAGAAATCTTGAAAATACTGGAAGGATACAGAAGACTCGAACAAATGCAAGGATAGGCCAAGTTCTTGAACAGAAGCAGTTAATAACACAAAGCTGTCCGTCTTCCTACATTGAATAAAAAATTTAATGCCACCCCAATAAGGATGTACCAATAGGATTTTAAAAATACTGCATTCACATAGGGGAAAATAATAGGTGGGAGATGCTGGGGGGAAAGAGGGTGTTTAATTCCTATCCGATATTAATACATAAAATTATAATAAGTAAAAGTGTCATTTTGGTATTTGAATTACTAGACAGGCCAACAGAACAGAAATACATTTAGTAGGGTAAATGTGGCATCCTGAGAATGGGCCGGGGGGGAAACACCGAGGTAACTGGAAACAGCAAACTTGGCTCTATACCTCACCATATACCTCACCATATGCACCTCTCATTTCAAAATGGGTGAAGATCTAACTGCTTGTTAAAAAATGAAAAGAATTCCTGTTGCTGGTGGAAGGGCTTCCAAACTTGGATCCCAAATCCAGGAGCCATAAATGAAGATTGATAATTCTATGTGAAACAAAAAATAAAGCAAAAATAATAAAATAAAACTTTAAGGCCAAAAAGGCATTAAGCCAACCCAAAATTCTATAGGCTAAAACAACAGCAACAACAAGAAGCAAACCTCGTGGTTAAGGGCTAATCCTAATACAGGAAGGAAGGTCCCTTGGGAATCCACAGGGTACCAACAACCCAATAGAGGAACAAGCAGATAATAAATACAAAGAACTTTCAACCTCATTCATGACAAGAGAAATACAAATTATTTTTTTCCTAAAGATTTTATTTCATTATTTTTAGAAAGAGGGGAAGGGAGAGAGGCAGAGAGGGAGAGAGATATCCATGTATGGTTGCTTTTCACCTGCCTCCAGCCACAGACCTGACTGGAGGGAGACCTGGTTTGCAACCTGGTAATGTGCCCTGGCTGGGGAGAAATACAAATTTTAAAATGGCATTTTTCACTTAATCAGATTGGCAAAAATCCCAGTGTTGAACACACCAGGACCAAGGCTGTGGGAAACGGTGGTTGGTGACACGTGGCGGGGGGGAGTGTAAATTCCCACAGGCATAACCTCTGTGAAGAGCAGTTTGGTAGCATGGATCCAAATTTTTAAACGCCCGTGTCCTTGGATCTGGCCATGCCATTCGCGCCGGGCAAGTCACCATGCCCTGTGCCGGTTTCCTCGCGTATAAAATGGGGATCATACTATGTCATGGGGCTGTTGTGAGAGTTAAGTTCGATGATGCACATATAATACTTAGTACAAAGTGCTTGGCATATAGGAAGTGCTCCTCAAATGTCAGTAATATAATAGCAGCCAGCGCGCACTGAGTTCTTCCCAGAGGCCACCTTCGCACACTGTGCGGGGCGCTTTGCACGACTCATCCCATCGAATCCTCCGGCCGACCCTGTGCTTACCTACCACCTGGTGGCCTCTGAGGACACTGAGGCCGAGGGACGTGAGTTTACTGTAAAATATGAAACATACAAGAAAGCTTAAATACAAAGATCTGTCAATGCCACCTTTCTGAGACATCCCAACGGATACTTTCCTTCCAGTCTTCCCGCCCCCCCGCCCCCTTGTAAAAATCTGTCATCGTTAGAATGGCCAATCGGCAGAAGACCGGGAGAGGCCACCGTGAAAGCGTCCTAGATATTGCCTCTTCTCTTCCTCTTCGTGTGTGTGGACCACAACAGTCGAGAACGGCCTCCCCCCCACCCCCCGCGACGTGTCGGGTAAGTAAGTCCCCACGACTCGGCGCGGCCGCCCTCGCGGGCCCCAGGCTGGCCTCTAGGGGGCGCTGTAGCAAGGCCGGGCGGAGAGCAAACGCGTTTTAACTTGGCCACCGCCGCCGCCCGTAGCCGGCGTCTCCAACATGGCGGCCTCCCAGGACGTCCACGTCAGGATCTGCAACCAAGAGATTGTCAAATTCGACCTGGAGGTGAAGGCGCTCATTCAGGTACTGATGCCTGGGGCTCCCCGTGCCCTGAAACCCGCGCTCCGCTAGCCCCCTGTGAACTCCGCGGCCTCGCTTCCAAGCTTCCCCCACTTGGTCGTCTCCCTTGTCGCTGGCCCCGCTGTACGGCCGGCCGCTACGCTCTGGCCCCTTTGGTCCCTTCCCCTTGACCGTTGGACTTGATCCTCCACCCAGGTGCCTTCGGCTTGCCGTTTTCCGGGACACCTCCGTGTCCTTCGCCCCTGACGAGGCATTCCTTTGTGTCCCCGCTTGGTCCCTCCCGTCCGGACCCCTGGGTGTTGCCTTTCCCCGCACCACCGCGCAAAGTACCTGTCACCCTGTGGAGCCCCGCCTTCCGATTAGGTGCCCCCCGCGGCTGGGTCGCTGTCCGGAGGCGTGAGCCCCGCCCCCTGCTGGCCTGCCCCGCTGGGTATGGCGCCCCGTGGCACCCGAGCCACCTGGCACGGAGGCACCACCGGGTGGCAAGAACGTCGCCTGGACGTACTTGTGATTTTGTAAATGAGGACACCGAGTGAAACGGCAAGGGCTGAACCTGAAGGCAGATAGTGGCAGAAGTGGGAGTTAGCCTAGAGCAGGCTTAAGCCACTTTGGCATAGGCAAGACTTAGGAATGTCAAAATGGTTCCAAGTTTAACAAAAAGAAACCAAGAGTTTTAAACCTTAGTTTTAGACAAACATTTTCCACTTCCAACAAATGTTACCAGACACTAGGTGTAGGTTCAGAGTTCGCAGCTAGCTGGGGCAAAAAGTGACGGAAAGCAACCAGATGCAAACGAAGCCAAATTAGTGGTTTATCCTATGGTGCCAGGAAGTAAGCCAGAGAACAAGTGAGGAAACGATACAGTTATTTAAATTTCTTGATCTTTTCTTTCTCCCATGTGTAAGCTACAAAACACAGGGCTAATTCTAAAATCTAATGGAAAGGATCGGATTCATTACACTCTTACGGTGTTCCAGCTCCTCTGCTAAATGCTTTATGGACATACGTGGTCTGTGAAGTAGGCGATGTGATAAGGAAACAGGCGGAGAAGTCAAGTGTTTTTATTTTTCAAGGTTGCACAGCTAACGCACAGCCAGAATCGGCATCCATGTCACCTGGCTGCAGGGCCTGCTCTAAAACCTGGCTCCAAGAATGCTGACAGTCTAGATACAAATTCTACATCTGTCATTGACTATGTCTGTAAACACTGTGATCGAACCCGATCAAAGTTAATCTTGTCCTATGATGCCAGGAATTTAGCACCCCGGTTTCCAAAGACCTAAAGTTATGAGGGTCAGTTTGGGATTTCCATTTTAGTTGAACACATGAGCTACTTGAAAGCTTTCATGCTTGCTAGACTGCATTTTGTTAAACTTTAGGAAATAATAAGTCAAGACAGAGTTGTAAGTTATCGCTATGCTTTTATATTACCTACTTAAATTTAATTTAAAGAGGCAGGAGAAAAGTGTAAATAATAAAGTGTTTGCTTGTGCTGCAGAGGTAAGCAGCAAAGATCAGGATGAATCCAGTCACTGGGCCAACCTTAGTCATGGACACTGATGGTGTCCACGTCTCATTGCATTGAGAAAGGTCCCTTCATCTCTTCAATGTCTCCTAGGATATTCGGGATTGTTCGGGACCATTAAGTGAACTTACTGAACTGAACACGAAAGTGAAAGAGAAGTTTCGAGAGTTGCGACACAGAATACAGGTGAGCGGCTGCAGAGGTGAGATGCTGGGGATGGGGCACAAGGAGGGGCCTTCATCCTAGGACTGACCTCCACCTGAGCGCTGCCCAGATTCTTGGGTAAACGTTTAGACTGAGTAACGGCCCTAACCTACTGTCCAGGTTAAAACTAGAACGTTCGGAGCACAGAGCACTGCCAGCTGTGTGAAGTGATGGCAGGCACACCATTGTCCTTGCAGTTTTCAACTTAAAAATTCTGAGGTCATTTGAACCACTTCCTTTTCCCTACCACTCTTTCCAGCTCATTCACCCCAGTGCATCACCATTGTCACCTAGGTTTTTCTTTTTTTCAGGCTGTCACTTTGCCCAGCCTTTTTGTAGTTACCAGTCACATTGTATAAACATACGATGCTCCTGAATTCGCCTTTGGTATACAAGGTCTGTCCAGAAGAAGCCCAGCCATTGTTAGTATAATGAGAATGGTTTGCAAGACATGGATATAACCTGACAGCCAAGGAGCGTGGACTGGGATATGCAAGTGTGAACAGTGACAACTTCATTGTTCTAGTCAGAGGGGGCCATACATGAATACACATTGAGTGAGCATGTGTACTGTGTAGCCATTGCATTCAAAGTGATTGAGCAAGTAGATCAACGAATCTGCATCAAATTTTGCATGAAGCTTGAACATTCCTCTGCAGAAACTACTTGGCTGACTCAGAAGGCCGCAGCTATGGGCAACTAGCGATTGGCAACTTCATCACATCAACGTGACTGCCTGGGCATCACGTCTCGTGTAGTGTTTTTTGGCAAAACTTGATATCACCCAGGTGACTCAGCCTCCCTACAGCCTAAATTTGGTGCCCTGTCATTTCTGGCTTTTCCCAACACTAAGATCAGCTTCAAAAGGAAGGAGATTTCAGACCACTGAAGAGATTCAGGGAAATGGGAGAGGGCAGCTGACGGCAATTGGGAGAACCACATAAGGTCCCAATGTGCCTACTTTGAAGGGGACTGAAGCATCATTGTCCTGTGTACAGTGTGTCTTGTATCTTTAACAAATATCTCTATTTTTCATATTACATGGCTGGATAGCTTCGGAACAGACCTTGACGTGCCATCTCAAAACAGCTAAGCAAGAAGTACCAGTTTGGATAGTGCAGGTGTTTCTGCTACTGTGCCTTCAGTGAGGACAATTTAGGTGGCAGGGATTGGTCCCCCTGGGTGAGTGCTGGGCGCCCGCCAGTCTCCCTGAACCTGCGAATGGGGTGCACAGACTTACGCTTTTCGAATTGCGTGGCCCCAGATGCCAAGCCAGCAACTGCTGCTGCTTAACACACGGAGACAGGCTGGTCCAAGCTGGTGGAACGGTTGTGCGGGCCCTCAGAAGCAATGTGACTATGTCCGTTGTGTTGCTTTCCAAAGGGATTTTCAAGGACAGTTTTGAAAATTTGCGAGTCTTGATATTCCCGTGACGTCTGAGAATGGGGCCAGTCTCCTGTCCAGTACTCTTGTCGCTTCTCATTTCAGGCACGTGCTGTGTTACAGGCGGCCTCTCCCACCCCACAGCAGCCACGCACCACTCACCAGCTGACCGTGCTGGCTTTAAGTCTTCCCCTCACTGTGAGGTCCTAGGATTGCCCTAATTTTGTTGCAAACTCAGCTATGTATTGAAAAGGATGTTTGTGATGTGTTACCTGGCACTCCTAGGTGTCCTGCTCTGGGTGGATTTTCACGTGCTGGCTATGACCTGGCTGCAAATAGAAGTGCTCTCTGGTTTTGGTATTTAAGATCATTTTAATACAGAGCTGCTCTCCCCAACAGGAGCTTGAGCAGTCAGCCAGAGAGCAAGACAAGGAGTCAGAGAAGCAGGCGCTGCTCCAGGAGGTGGAGAACCACAAAAAGCAGATGCTCAGGTAGGTGGCCTGGCCTCTTTCCCGTAGCCTCTGCCAGGTCACGTGCTCCCTGGGAGACTGGTGCCCGGGTGTGCCTAGGAAACCTGGGTTTAATGAGTTAATTGTATCATTCATACACCTACTGAATGTTCTGCCTAGATCAGTAACTTCCAAAGAAAAGGACGGGTAGGAGCTGTTGAGCAGGGGATACTGAGCATAGTTTTACAAAAGCATATTTAATGTTACACTGTAGTTTATATTTTTAAAATATAAAAATTATAATATAGGACCTCTTTATCTAAGGAGAATTGGTACCAGAAAACATCCACTAAAAGTGAACTCATTTAAGATGGACCAGCCCTGACGGGTGTGGCTCAGTTGGCTGGAGCGTTGTCCAATAAACCAAAAGGCCACGGGGTTAGATTCCTGATCAGGGCACATGCTGGGTTGCGGGTTCACTCCCTGGGCCAGGGTGTGTACAAGAGGTATCCGATCGCTGTTTCTCTCCCTCTCTCTCTCTCCTTTCCGCTCTCTAAAATCAATGAGTATGTCCTTGGGTGAGGATTAAAAATAATAATAACAATAATAACTTTTTTAAAAAGATGGACCAAAATTGATAAAATTTTGAATGGGACTTTGTCTTAGAAAGTGAAGCAGGAGGATGTAATTAAGCTTATGTTACATAAAATCGAGGCTATTGCGGCTGTGGGCTGATGCTTGATTATGTCTTTGAAAGTATGTGCTGTTTCTTGGTATTGAATTGGGGGACTTTTCCAACAAAATTGCCTGACGCCCTGAAACTGTACCTGTCTCTTCACATTTGATTTGGCACCATAATCAAAAGTGGGTTTTTACTGCAAAAGTGCCTGAGGGCCCCATTGCCACCCCCAGGCCTCTGGTCACCTGATCACTCCCTCTCAGAGTGACTCCCACTAGGCCACCCTCCTCCTGGCCGTGTCTTCGTCCTCATTAATGGTTGAACTTGGCCATCTCCGTGTGAGCCTTGGCTTTGTTTCTGGTTGGGGTGATGCTCCAGCATCTTCCCGGTGATGGCGGCTGTTGGTGGCTCCCAGCCATCGGAGGAGGCGCGCTGACGAGGCGAGGCTGGAAGCTAGTCTGCGCAGGGAGTGGGGTGTGCGCCCGCCCATGTTCAGGTGCTCGGCTCAGTGGTGATACTCTGTCGTGATGACTGTTGCTTTCCTGGGCCACCCAGGGCACTCAGGTTATAAACACTGAGGAGAGGACACCTCACGTAGGTTGCAGCGGGTAGGCTGGTTTCAGGTTGAGAGCAGCCGTTCCTGCCGTCACACCCAGCAGTCGACGCTGGCCTGCCCATCTCCTGTCCAGTCACTGGGAGCCCCTTGAGGGCAGGGGCTGCGGATTGTTCATCTCTGTCGCAAGGTCCAGAGACCTGCCCTGCTCGCAGTTTGGACGTGGCACTGATTCTTTTTAAATATCAGGTGTGAAATGGCATCACAGCCGCCATCCAGGCATTGGGGACTTGTCTGCAGACTTCCCAACCTTGGGGTGCCTGTAGCAAACCACTGTCTGCACACCTTCTCTGCTGGACTAGAAATGTTTCGGGAGTGAGCGAGGCTGACAGGAGCCTGCTGTGTATGCATTCTGGGTGGTGAACACGTTTCTCTGCTGGGGCAGGGACAGTTGCAGGCACCCTGGAGGCGGCAGGGTCCAGATGAGAGGTGGTAGGCAACAAAGAGGAGGAGTGGTCGGGAGGTGGGGACTCCCGGGCCACCCCAGTGCCCTTCCCCATCATCCCCTGCTGGAAGGAAGAACCGCTGTGATGTGAACTGTCTGTCAGCCTGGCAAAATCAGCAGAAACTCATGTGTGCCCCTTCTGATTCCAGCAATCAGACGTCATGGAGGAAAGCGAATCTCACCTGCAAAATCGCTATCGACAATCGAGAGAAGGCGGAACTTCTCCAGGGAGGAGACCCCTTGAGGCGAAGGTACAGAGGGCCGCCCAGGTGGCCATCCCCGCCAGCAGCCTTTGATCAGAGCGTGGGCTCGGCACTCCCTTGTTGGCATTGACCAGGAGCGTTTGAAAACGTGTTGATATGGTAGATGAAAACGTGAGGTCTCGTTTGCATACGGGGCTTTCTCGCAGCCTGGCCTTTGTTAACATCTGTCCTCCTGCTCTGACTTGTAGGAAAACCACCAAAGAGAGCCTGGCCCAGACGTCCAGCAGCATCACGGAGAGCCTCATGGGGATCAGCAGGACGATGTCCCAGCAGGTCCAGCAGAGCGAGGAGGCCGTGCAGACACTCGGTAAGGCGGGCCCAGAGCAGGGAGCTTCTCGGGGGCTCGGCTCTGGGGCCTCTGCTGGCTGCCCGCCCTCCGCCTCCGCCTCCAGCCCCAGCCCCCAGGCTTGTGTGGCTCCTCACTCCTGTGGCAGCGTGGCTTTTCCCGGAGAATGTGCCGCTCTGTCTCTCTCTGGTTTCTATGGCTGTACATCCCCCTTAACACGCTCCCCTGGCAGAAGCACTCCCACAGGCGATCTGCCCTACGGGTGGCGGCAATCGGCTTGGCGGGGCCTGGGGGTCTGATCCTCACTGGGGTCTCGGACCAACCAGCCAGGCTGCTGTGGGGCTCGTTGCCCAGAGAGGAGACCGGCGGCCGGCGTGTCTGCTCGGACTTTGGCTCGCGCCCGTACCCCCGCGGTTTCACTATGCGTGCCTATGGGGGGAAGCAGGCAGAGGGGGCAGAGGCTGCTGCATGAGCCCGGGGCTCCCCAGCCGCCCTCCCAGGACTCACCCTTGCGGTGCGCAAGAGTCGGCCCTCTCGGGGCCTCCGCTCGGGAAAGCGGAGACACTTTGGGGAGATTTCACTCAGAGTCAGAGTGGAGGGCGTGGCGCCTGAACCCCACCGACCTGTCACCCAGCTTCAGCAGTTGTCAACTCAAGGCCAACCTTGTTTCAGCTCCATCTTCACTGTGTCCCCGTCGGGATGGTTTTGAAGCAAATCCTGGGCATCATAAATATCTCACTCTGTTTCCCTGAAAGACTCTTGAAACAGAAAAACAAAGAAAAAAACAAAACCACGAGACCATTCTCACCCCTGAAAAGTATCTGTAATTTTGAACTGCGTTTTTTTCCCAGTGCACTGTTCAAACAGGCAAAGCAGAAGGAAAGCCAGTAGCCTGTCCCCAAGGTCACTCCATGTTTGAAACTTGTCTGGGCACTTAGGCTCAGAGCCAGCCGTTCACCTCATCTGAGCGCGCTGCAGGCAGGGACTGAGCCCGGGAGAGGCCTTGGGACAGAGGAGGCAGCTGGCCTCTGAGTCCAGGCTTTTCTGCTGTAACGCAGGTGACAGCCAGCCACACCCAGCATGTACATCAGAAGCAGACGGTTTCTTTAGGTGGTAGGAAGGGCACACAGGTGCTGGTAGGTTCTGGGGTGTTAAGGGCTGGGTTTTGGGGTTTTTTGAGGACTGCCCTCGGAGCACATTTTGTAGGAGTGATTGTGTTGCAAAAATAAGAATGTGGTTCTTCATCTTTTCCTTATGGTCACAAATTCAGCTTGATTGAAAAGCTGGCTAGAGTCATAACTTTTTAAACAGCCCGTTAGGAATACAATGTCTGGACTTTGCCTGTGGGGGTGGCGAGGGGCTAGGGCTGCTGGGGAGCTGGGGTGCTGCTGGGGGGGTGGGTTCGTGGTAGTTGGAGGCTGTGCCGCCTGCTACTTTCTAGTCGTCAGAGAGGCCCAGTGACAGAGGAAGGCCGACTGGGTTTTTACGGGACATGCTTCCTAGGGTGTTTGAGGTGGAGAAAGAAGGCCGAGGGCACCCACACTCACAAGTAAAGCTGATGCCTGAGCACAAGCCTGAGGGACACGTGTCTCCTCTGAGCTTTCACACAGTATCTGGAGCACAGGCGACCCATCTCCAAAGCTACAGCTGTGTCCTGGGACTGAAGGACTTGTTGGGTGAGGGCTTGTGGCAGGGCCAAGCCTGACCCGTCACCATCCCACAGAGATCTGGCCTTCAGGTGCGGGCTGCCCCTCACAGGCGGGAAGCCCTGGTGCCTCCCAGCTTCTGCTCTAGTCCACAGGCACCAGATCCGTGCTGTGGCTGGCGGGTCTCAGCAGTGCCCACCTGCTTCAGGAAGCTGAGGTTGGTGGTGAGGAAGAACCCTTTTCTGCCCTTTTCCCTGGCGGTGCCCTGTACACCTGCACAGTGTCCCGGCTGTGGCCTGTGACACTGTACGTAAGCAGACCACGTCACTGATGCCCTTGCTCACCACTCTGGTGGCCTGTTCGCCGCAGCTCTGCCTCTGGCTTGAGAGAGTTTACTGGGGACCCAGCCAGCAGAGCCGTGTCCGGGCCTCTGCTCTGCAGGCTTTGAGCCAGGCCCTCCTCCTTGTGTTTCAGTCAACTCCTCTCGGACGATCCTGGATGCCAATGAGGAATTCAAGTCCATGTCGGGGACCATCCAGCTGGGGCGGAAGCTCATCACAAAGTACAATCGCCGAGAGCTGACGGACAAACTTCTCATTTTCCTGGCCCTGGCCCTTTTTCTTGCAACGGTTCTCTACATTATCAAAAAGCGGCTCTTCCCATTTTTATAGGGTCTGAAGCTGCCAGCGTGTGCCCTTCAAGCTCCGGTGTCGGGATCCAGCCATGCTGCTGACCTTGGGCCCAGACTGCCACTGAGCCATCTCCCCCAGCAGGTCAGGTGGAGACTTTCCCCAGGTTTTCGCAGGTGGCACCTTGTAAAGGGTGCTCAGAGCCAGGAGAGGCCTGTCGTCAGGATGCCTGCAGGGGCACGGGGGCCCCATGAGCCATCGGTCACTCGGACGGCAGCTACTTGGGGCTCTCAGAGGCCGTCCTCTGGGATTTGATGTCCCTCTTCTTCCTCTCCTGCTGTTGCCTTTGTGCCAGACCAGGTGGAGGGAAGAGAAAAGCGGGGAGAAGGATGATGGAAACTCGTGTCCATTCCTTGAATAAACTTGACAGTACTTAACAGAGTGAAATGCATTTGCTTTATAAGGTATCTCTGGGAACTGTGTGCCTCTGTGATCGATGTCCAATTTCTAGGACATGAACTTGTACCATGTATTTGTTCATCCAAACAAAGCAGCATGAAGCCACCCACTGCTGACTGTGACAAGCACATTGATGAAGCCGCTGCGGCCTCTCCCTCAAGGAGCAAGGACGGGATCCCACGGTAGCGCCACGGCCCCCACAGGAGGGGTTCCCGCAACCCCTGGGAGCCCCTCCAGGCAGACAACTCCTCCTCCACACCGCAGCCTAGTCTGGCCTGGGGGTGCCATGTCACAGGCACTGGCCCACACCTTTCAGTGAGGTCCAGCACTAAATATAACCAAGGAGAGCCAAGCAAGTGATAAGCCGGGGCCTGTCTGGGCCTGAGTTCTGTTGAGGCCAAGGGGATAGGGCCCTGCTAGCCTGGGCTGGGGCTGCTGGTATCTCTGGCCGAGGCCTGGCTGACCTCGGAGAGGAGTCTCAGCCTCCCTGACTATTCAGAGCCCCGGAGGGCCTGCGAAGGGCAATGTGGAGGCCGAGGAGAAAACAGGTTCAAAGACTTGGTTCTGAGTCTTCGCCCTGCCGCTAGTGGACCACGTGGCCATGGGCGACTGACCATATGTCACTGAGCCTCAGTTTCCCCACGTGGACCACAGGGGCCATCGTTTATGTAGGCCTTGCTCTCAATTCGAGAAGCAAACGAGAATATGAAGGAGCAAGTGCAGCTTCCACGCGACTGAACACATGCAGAACTCAAACTCGCGGGCCTGAAGCAAATAGCCAGGGCTTCAGGGAAAGCGGCCTGGGCCCCCCAAGTTCTGTTTGGGTCTTTTTGAGTAGCAGGGCCACAGTTAAGGCCTCAGGTCTGAAGTGCCAGCTTGTCACGGGACCAAATCACCAGATTGGCTGCACGTTACAGACCAGCCTAACGCGTAGGTTCCGAGCAAAAGTGTGTGTATGCACTTAGACTTTTATCATCCTTAAACCGTCTCGGGCCCCAAAGGACACTGGGTGCAAACTGGGTTCGCACGTGTCTTGTTTACAGTCAAACTGAAGCTGAGAATAAAGCGCAGATGGAAAATTCCAGCGGGAAGGACAGCAGATGGATGTTATCAAGTTAGGATTTTCCTGTCGTAACATTTTCCTTGACTCCCTCCCGCTAGTTGTCAGCATCCTCCTCACCATATGGAAGTGCGTGGGCTCTGCACGCCTCTGTCCTCCCTTTGACACGTTATTCCTCTCTCACTTGCCTCCTGAAACAGTGTTGAATGTGACCATTTTGAAATGCCGTCGATAACATTTATCTTACCCACCCCCAACCCCTCCACCGCGGTTAAAAGCCCTCCGCTGCCCGCTAGCTGTGCGGGAGTGGCCGCTTCCACATCCAGCCAGGAGGGGGCACTGTTCACATTCGCTCTATGGACTTGCGTGACTGACCTGTGGCCACGGGAAACGCTCTCAGGGATTTTTTTTTTTTCTTTTCTTTTCTTTCTTTTTCTTTTTAAAAAGATTTTATTTATTATTTTTCAAAGAGAGGGGAAGGGAGTGAGGCAGAGAGGGAGAGAGACATCAACGTATGCTTGCCTTTCACCTGCCTCCAGCTACGGACCTGGCTGGCAACCTGGTTATGTGCCCTGACTGGGAATCGAACCAGTGACCTTTGGGTTCGCAGGCTGGTACCTTATCCACTGTGCCACCAGCCAGGGTAGGGATTTTTAAAACAGCTACCAGGTTTTGTTTGCTTGTTTGTTATTTTTTTTTAACAAATGTATAAAACTTCCATATTTTAATTTTTAATTTGTATTTATTTTTAGAGAGAGGGCAAGGGAGGAAGAAAGAGGGAAACATGGATGCGTGAGATGCATCAATCAGTTGCCTCTCTAATGCTCCCAACTGGGGACCTGGCCTGAAACCCAGGCGTGTGCCCCAACTGGGAACCAAACCAGCAACCTTTTGGTTCGCAAATTGGCACTCAATCCACTGAGCCACCCCAGCCAGTGCTATATCTTTTTTTTTTTTTGGAAGACATTTCATCAGTCACTTTTAATTTTCACTGTTGAACAAGAAGGCAAGACTGTATTCTACATTTTAAATAGCTGACAGCCAAGGGATTAACAGTAGGGCACCAGCAAGAGATCTTCCATTCAGGTATTTACTCAGCACCTCCTTTGTGCCAGCCCCTGGCGGCAGAGAGCTGGTAGTATGGGAAGGAAGGCTGGGCAGCGGATAAAGTTAACGTACTGAATAAATCACCCGCTGTGGTAGAAAATAAGTGTTTGGGGGGAAAGGTGGCTGTGTCCATCTCATGTTCGGGAGACCAGTCGGGGCAAGAGGTGTAAATTCTGGCATGTGGACTTTATCAAGTCATGAGGCTGGATGAGATCACCCAGAGACCTGAGTGTAGGTGGAGAAGAACTAAGAACCAAGAGAAAGAAAAGAGGACCCAGCAAACAAGACTGAGGGGACGACCACAGTCAGAGGCGGTGCTCCTACTTCTTTTTTTTTTTTAATTGTTGTATTACATCCATCCTGCTCCGACTTCTTAAACTTCTTGGGGAATCTAACTATTTTCTTAGTCCCTGCAACAAGAGTTCTTCTTTTTTTTTTTTTTTTTTAAGATTTTATTTAATTATTTTTAGAAAGAGGGGAAGAGAGAGAGGTAGAGAGGGAGAAAGACATCGCTGTATGGTTGCTTTTCACCTGCCTCCAGCCACAGACCTGACTGGAGACCTGTTTTGCAACCTTGTTATGTGCCCTGGCTGGAGAATCGAACCTGCGACCTTTGGGTTCGCAGGCCGGCACCTTATCCACTGTGCTACCAGCCAGGGTTAAGAGTTCTTCTTATCTTCCAGAATCTGTGATGTTTCATTATCACCTTCATCACTGTCATCACCACTGTTCCCATCATCAAGAGAGTATAGAACATGAGCAGAATGGACTTTCTGGGCACCTTGGACAATCCATATGGAGTCACTGTCAGCCATGACATATGTCAAATGCTATGTCAAGACTGAGGTCATGAGGTGTAATGGGATGCATTTAGGAAAGGCTTGGAGCAGCCAAATTTCTAAGTCTGGTCACTTGGATAAGGACGCCGTCTGAGCGGGACCTGTCTGCCCCACTGTGGGCTGTAAGAACCCAGAGTTCCCACCACCCAACACTCTAGCTTGGCTGTACCCGGGGTCATGCTCAGCGCGCTGCCGGACTTCCAGGCTTTCCTCTCAGGGTATGTGCCCCTGCCGCAGCTCCCCCCACCCCCATTTTTTCCCCTTCTGCCTTCACGGAGCCCCTCTTCCTGCCACCTCCTCCCACTAACCCAGAAAGGGAGCGTTTAGAAGGTGCGCCTCCATACTTGGTGTCGTTGAGCGTGGGGAGCGGAAGGGCCCGCCATGTGGCAGGTGACTCTGTTTGGACGAAGATGCTTCTCAGGAGAAAAAAGAGTAAAATAAGCTCCGTTTTATTCCTTGGCTTGTGATGGGCTCCCTGAGGCCCTGCCTGAGGGTTCACCCAAGCTGTGTGTCTTCCCTGAGCAAGGGCAGAATAAAAATAGCTGGGGGCTAATCTAAGAGATACCAGATAGCAGCCTCAGCCATGCTGTCGGGAATGAGGGCCGAGGTTGGGGGTGGGGGGGGTGTTATCAACCCCTACCCTCTGTCCCCAACAGCCGAGCCCCAGGGCCTGCAGTGTCATCTGTGTTTTCAATGGTCCTCAGTGCACACTGGTCAAAATGTGGCCCTGGGTGGCAGAGGCCTGGTTCGAACTGTACCCTTCCCAACCACCTGCCCCTGAGCATAGCTCCTCTGTTGCTTCCTCACCTGGAACTCATGACAGCCACTGGCGTTGACCTCCTAGGGGTGCCGGAAGGGCTCAGGGACAGAACTAATGCCTGGAGCTCACGCAGGGTCTATTGCAGAGGGTGTGGGAAGGGAAGGTTCTGTGTCTGACAGGCCACCGAGATATTGGAGGGCAGGGAGGGTCGGGGGACACCAACAGACAGGAACTGCCGAGGCTCAGGGGAGGAGCATGGGGCCCAGGGACCCGGGAGGTTGAGGTCTGAGCAGACCTGGGGCCCGGCTGACCCGCCAGAGGTGGCAGAGGGCAGAAGGCAGCTGACAACGGTGCGGGGGTGAGTGTGGACCATTTCGTCAAGGGTTTCGCTGAGATGGGCAGGAGAGAGGCAGTAGAGAAGGGCTACTGAGAAAGGAGACACATTTTTGCAAAGCAGTAAGAAAGGATTTAGCGGGGAAGACAGCACAGCGGTTCCTCAAAAACAAAAAATGCAGCATAGCGTTAGTGCGATCCCCCCCCCCCCCCCCCGGGGCATGTCCGCAGGGGCTGGGGGCGGGCACTCCGAGGTGGGTGCCCTCACACGTTCAGAGCGCAGGCTCTCCCGCGCAGGCGCGTCCCTCCGGAAAACGGCTTCCTGCAGGACGGTGGGCTCTCGGGGCACAATTCACAGCCGTCTTTCAGCCGCACTGCTCACGTTACCCGGCGTCACCCCAGCTTCAAACACTGCTGTCCAGAAGCGCGGGCGAGGCAGTCAGCCCCTCGCAGGAACAAAGGCGGGTGTGTAATCCCAGGGCCTTCAAGGAATGTGGTGGCAACCAACCCAATTATTAACCATTTTCTAGACCCCAAACCTGGAGAGCCAATAGCAGAAATACCCCGGAGCAGAAAACTCTAGCCATCCAGAATTTCATCAGCCCTCCAACCAAAACATCTCCAGTTGCTTTGACCTGACAGACTCCACACCTGGTCAGTGATGCCCTCGGAAGGACTTTCTTTCTCTCGTGTCCTAGCAGCGATGTCACTGGTAGAAAGTGGCGTGACAGGGTTTGAGGGTGCTCCCTGGCCCACCGGAAGTCCTTCCCTCCTCTGTGCAGGGAGGGGGTGTAGGTCTAGCTAAGGACAGCTGGGGTGACTTGGCTGTGCTGGGGATGGTCTGGGAGAAGAACCGCGCTCCCTTCCCTTGAGCAGGGAAGCAATGTCCCCTATCCCGCGGCTGAGGGGCAGAGGTCCTGTGGTGGACAGCTGCTGTGTCTGCTGCCCTGTGCCCATTCTCCTTCATCTGGGGGTGGCCCCCAGTTTCTGTTGGGGAGCCATCTGTCCCCACTCAGTCCACAGTGCCAGGGCTGGAGATGTGACCTGGGTATTCAGGGACAGCGTGGTTGGCTCACTGATTTGTCCTCACAACCAAAGCCAGGCCACTGAGCATCAGTCCTGGGATATTTTCTGTATTTTCTCAGAAGGAAGCATTCTTTTTGTCTGAGATCAGTAGCCTTATAGGAGGGGATCCTGGAGCCACTGGGGAGCTGTCTTCGTGGTGGCGGGGGTGCTGCCCAAGAGGAGAGCTGAGAGACAGGGGAGCAAAGAGGCAGCCTCTTGTCCGTCCCTGGATCCAGCCATGCCTGAAAGTAGATCCATCTCTGGTTTTCCAATTTAAGAGCCAAAAATTACCTTCCTTCATGTTGGGTTTCCGATACTTGCAACCCACAGTGTCCTTACCAATACGGCCCCTGTGCACTGAAGACCAGAGACAAAGAGGAAGGCACCTGGCAAACCGATGCCCTCCTCGGCAAGGCTTCCAGAGACGAGCCTTCCGCTTCAGTATGGCCGGCAGCAGGCCAGTTTCCGTCCCTACCTCTCCTGCAAAGGCCCCAGCCCCATGCAGGTGGTTGGCCCTCGTGCCATCAGTTGTTCAGTTGACTGAGCTGGCCTTGCCCAGAGTAGCATTGCCCCAGAGTCTGGGACTTGACCCTTCTGGACAGTAAGCTTGACCTTCAGCACGGGTGCAAGACCAGGCCCTGCCTGAGCTCAGGGTGTGGTGAGGGGCCACCTAGACCTGACCAGTGACCAGGAGCGAAGAGGCTGGGCGTCCAAACTCTACCAATGCCCCTGTTCGCTGTTTGAGGCAGCCACACGATGCAGTAGGGACAAGGGCAGCCTTCACAGATGCCGGGGGGTTCTCTAGGGGTGTTGTGCATGGAGACAGACTGGGAGAGAAGCAAACTATCTGTGTTGTGCTGTTTTGTCTATTTGCAGACAATGTGATCAGCTATATGGAAAAGCCAAATGAGTCTATTATTATTATTATTCTCGTTATTATCATTCAGCAGGGTTTCTGGATATAAGATCAATGTAGAAAAAAATTACATTCCTAATGCAAGCAACACACTGAAAACCTATCTTAAAAATAGCACATACAATAGCAGAAAGAAGGAACTCAGGAATAAGTGTGATGGGCCTTCGGCTGAGCCTAAACTTTATAGAGAAAATTACAAAAATGTGTTGAAAGAAACAATAATTATTCAAAATTAATACAGTGATCTAAAACACATTTAGGGATGCATGGATAGGAAGACTCACTGTTCTAACAATGCCAAATTTTTTCCAAATTAGTCTCTCAATCCCAGGCTACTCCAAAAATAAATAATGTTCCCATATTATAATTGCAAAAAAAAAAAAGAAAAGAGAGATTCTTAAAACGTAATTTTGACCATGTAGAGTTTTTTGGGTGGTAAAACAACATTTGTGAGACCTTCCTTTTTAACCACTTAACTTGAGCTGTGAAGGCAGAATTTTCTGGCCACAACGACCAGAGTTCAAAGCTTTCATCACTAAAGCAAGGATCACAGGTGTCCTGAGCCCACAGCCTGTCACCGAGATTACAGTCATGGAAAGAAACTCTTGTTCAGACTTTTGAAAAGATTTCATCCCAATTCCCCATGGAACATGTCGCTTACTGCCTGTGATGATATGAAGGCATGGTGAATCTTTCCATGAAGCCCCATGGAGACATGCCTAAGCCTCTGCTGTTTGCTGTATTTTGTCATAGAAATGTCACCATTCTGGTGAAACCACTCTGTACAGCTTGGGGCTGAGCTCAGGCTGGCCCAGCAATCTGGAGACCAGGGGCGGGTGGGGGTGCATCCTGGTCACTTGGTCCCCTCCAGTGCCCAGCCCCACGGGGGAAGAACAGTAAATGAGTGAGCAGATGAAGGAAAGGGCAAGGGTCCCTTTCCTTGTAGCCATCACTGTCCACCAGCAAAAGGTCTGGCTGCAGCTCGTCAACTGAAATGGGGAGTGACTTTGATTCCAGACGCTCAGTCCCCTCTGGTCTCACAGTCATCCATTTTGTGGGGGACCAGAGGTCATTGGCGGTGGAAGTACATCCTTCCTGTCCTTCCTCTCACCCTCCCGGCGGTGCTCGTGGGTCCTTCTACCAGAGTGGCCCTTCCAGGTGTGGCCCCTGCCTCCCCCTGGCTTGGTGCCCCACGGCTGGCTTCAAAGGCAGTGCTTCAAGGGAGCAGACAGGGCTCAGCTGTCCGTGCCCGTGGAGAGCTATGAATTTGGGCGGGAACTCCGCAAAAATGCAAGCTGCTCTGATTCCTGTGCTTATAGCCACTCAATCCTCCTGGCTTTGAAGCCCCAGCTGGGCGTCTGTGCAGCCCCAGCAGACCAGGGTTCAGGGGCAGGAGCCAGATGGCTAAGTCATTAGCGGGGGACGAGGGGACAGCATCCTGAGGTGAGAATCCATAGTGCCAGGTGGGTCTCTGCAGTTCCTTGGGGAGCTCTGCACCTTTGGAAGAATAATTCCAGGAGCCATCTGCCTTGGTGGCCCCTGTGGGAGTTAGAAACAAGTGACCCTCTGGGTGTCACAGGTCCTCAGGCCCACAGCTGGCCAGTGGGTGGCACCCTTGTGTGAGTATTCTACCACCTGGGGAAAGTGCAGGGGGCCACAGAAAGCTGGGGTGCAGGATGATCTTGTGCTTGACAGGGGGGCCAGGTGTTGTCAGTCGACGGAGGTGTACCCCAAACCCTAGACCTAAGGGAAACCTGGTTTCCTACTTGGTGGGATGGTTTTAAAACAAGGCTGCAGAATCTTTGACTCTTTCTTGTCCCCTGGAAGCAGGGTCGATGTCCATGTCTAGAGGCTCCATGTCTTTCTTCTTGAAAGTCAGAAGGCTTAGGACTGCTTTGACGGAGAGCGTGCAGTGGGGGTGATTTAGTTTGACTCCCAAGGTTAACTGCTGCGAGGCCATACAGCCCCTGCAACCTTGCCCTTGGACCTGAGCCGCTATGTAAGAGGCTCAACTGCTCTGAGGCTGCCATGCTGTGAGGAAGCGCAAGCCACACCGAGGAGCCAGTGCAGGTGCTTGGGTTGTCGGTTCCGGCAGAGTCATCGCAGCCCAGGCACCTGATAAGTGAGTGAGAAAAGTACCAGAGGATTCCAGGCCCCATCCGAGGCCCCACACATCAGGGAGTTAAGTCCCCCATTCGTGCCTCCTCTGAATTTTTGACCCACAAAAGCGTTAGATGGTTGCTTTGTGCCACTAAGTTGGGGTGGTTTGTTACAATAGCAGTTGGCAAAGTGGAACATTTTCACTAATCTTAACTCCAGATGCTTTCACATGGGCGAGGCATGCAGTAAACATGAGATGGGGCCTGGACCTTGCAAACTGCACCCACATGATGGCCCTGGGATGTGCCCTTTGACGTAAACACCCTACACTCCAACCAGTAGCGTCCGGGGCCATCTCAGGGAGGCCCAGCATCTACTGTTGGAAGCAGCCCCGTGGCGGTGTCAGGCAGGAGGATAGGAGAGGGCTTCCCCCTCCCAGTGCCTCCCGCTCTGTCCATCAGGGTGCGGTGGGTCCTCTGCTCCCCTGTCTTCAGGCAGGACCAGGACACACCATGATGGCTGTGTCCTGGTCCTGCCACCTCTGGCTTCTAGGCCTCCAAGTCTGTCCCCAGGCCCTAGCACAGTGTCTGCGCATTGCAGTTGCTCAGTGAGTGTTTGGTGCGTACATAGTGGCTTTAGACAACAGAGCGTCATTGTTGCACAGGTCCAGAGGCTGCAAGTCTAAGGCATGGGTTTCCGCAGTGCCGTGCTCCCCCTGAGGTTCCAGGTGAGAGTCCTCCCTGACCTCGAGCCTCCTGGGCATCAGGTCATCCTCCACATTTCTTGGCTTGTAGCCACATCCCTCCAATGTCTTGACTACATCATCACATGCCTGTCCCCCCCCTCTGCCTTCACCGTGTTTCCTTGGTGCGTGGCTGTCTCTGTCCAGTTTGCCCTGTTTATAAGGACACAGGTCCTATTGGACGAGGGCTCACTTAGTGACCTCATCTTAACTGGTTACATCAGCAGTGACCCTACTTTAAATATGGTCACATTTGCAGGTCCTGGGGATGAGGACTTCACATTATTTCTTGGGGACACCATGAGAGCTGTAAAATCCATGACGACGAGGGTGATGTAAGTCCACCCTGGAGATGGGATCTGCTCCCAGGATGCTCTGGGCCAGCAGGATGAGGTTGAGAACTGGAGCTGGGGGTTCTCCTGGTTACCAGCGGAGCAGCCACCCACCTCCACACAGGGGTGGGGGCCTCTGGGGACCCCAGGACGTCAGCTACAGCTTGAGCTTACTGCCCCATCCAAGGGTGCTTCTCCCTTTTATTGCCTTCCTGCCAGTCTCTTCAGATGTTGCTCCATCCACTCGAAGCCCCAGGTGGGCGGGCCCTTGGGCATCTATCTCCTTAATGCCCATCCCCAGCCTCCAGCATCAGGGCTCCATTGTGGGCTGAGCGCCTGCAGGAGTGAATGAATGAACAGCAACGTGTCAGAGGGAAGAAAGGTTTCAGAATGCCCCCTGGGAGCCATGGTGGAAGGACAGAGGCCCAGGTCCAGGAGTGGGCCAGGGAGGGGCTGCAGCCATGGGCAATCGCGTTGCTTTTGGACATTGATTTGTGGAGGTTTCAACCTGAAAGCAAAATTGCCGCCCGAGCCTTTCAGGAGATAAAGCGTCTGTGTCCAGAGATAAGGGCGCCCTGGGAGCTGGGGTGGCGCTGGGCAGGGATCAGCACACCGGCCCCACGCACAGGCCAGTGGGGGGTAAAGATAGAACAACATGGAAGCAGGGCTCCCGGCCCCCTTTTCCAGCTGCGCGATGGCCGCTGCGCCCCAGCCAGGCGCATTAACCCACCCCAGGCCTGCCTTGCCCACGGCACCTTTTCTTTCAGGTTGCTGAATAGGGACAAGGTCCCCAGGCCCCAGTGACAACAGAGGGGACTCATGCACTAGGCAAACGCTGGTGTAAAAACAGCCACAGCAAACATGGAATATCTTTCTGCTCAACCACATGGCCCAAGCCCCACCGGTGATTTGTAACTTGTTTACCGGGCCACTCACAACAGCCCTGTGAGGGGAGACGCCAGGGCCCCGAGGATGCGCAAGAGGAACCCAGTGGGGTGCCGTCACTAAGTTTGACGAGCAACTACTATGTGCCAGGCACTGTGCCAAGAGCTTTACTTCTCTTCTCTCATTTAATTGATTTAGACCCTAATAGTCCCATTTTACAGATGAGAACGGAGTAATCCAGAAAAGTTTAGTAACTGGTTCCAGTGCACATCAGGACACCTGGGACCCAGATGATATGGGACAAAAGAGGTGTCACTCTGGACCAGCACAGAGCCTATCTCCTTGAGCCTTGCTGTTACAGCGAGGAGGACCTCCAAAGCATTTTCTGAGCTCCTGCTGTAATCTCTACAGCCATTACATACGTTTTCATGAGAACCATGTACGTACATTGTGTTCATTTAAAGAAAAAGGGCCCAACACAGCCAGTTGACAACCTCGGTTCTGGTGGCAGGAAAGCAGGACAGAATTTTTGATAAGGACCTGGTGTGGAGAGTGGATTGGAAAGTGAGGCACAGTCGGCATCCCAGGTTGGTAGGAGGCCGTGGAGCCTGACTAGGTGGTGACCCTGGGGACAAAGAGGACAGGTCACAGTGCCAGGCTACTGCCAGGCAAGTGACTGTCCTCTGCTGCTGGCCGGGCCTGTGGGAGGCATTCAGGCTCACTCTGGGCTGTGGGCCCAGGAAGGTTGAGGGGATGCTGGCCACAGGGGCGGTGACCTCTCTCTGGTGGGACCCTTGTCCCTGCAGTATTATGACCCACAGCATACCAGCAACCCCGTTGGGAAGCTGGACAGAGCTCAAGTTGGGGAACAGCAGCATGTCCTACGATGAGATTCATAGGCCCGGGGCATCACAGTCCGTTGTAGGTGATGCCCAGAAAACGTGTGTCTTCTATCGATCGTTTTGCACTTAGTTTCGTGGACTACCGGGAAAGGTACCTGGCACGTCTGTGCTGTGATTTCACAGGTATTGTTGCTCAGGGTGAGGTGAGTAAAAAGCAGCGAGTCAAAGCAACCCTATCGGGAAATATGAGAGAAATAACCACATGCGTGGTGAGTGGATGTGGCAGAAACTGCGAAGTTGGGATGTGGGTGACAGGCTGACTTGACTTCCAGCTTCCGGTCCCACCCCCGACCTCTCATGGCTTTTGGTTGCTGTGCAGGAGCTGGGCCATGACCGAGTGCCCATCCACGCACGCATCTGCTCTCGGGCTGCTCGCAAGGAAACCTGGAGCGCAGCTGACTGGCCGGTCACAGGCTCCAAGGCCCGCGTTGGGCTATCAGAGACAAGGTGGGCCAGGGTTTTTCCTCTGCAAGCAGCTCCCTGAGTGGGGCTGGAGTGGGGGCCCACCTGGCTCACGTGCTGATTTGGGCCTCAGAGAAGAGCCCCAATCCGGGTGGGAAGGCATCTTCCCCCACTAAAAGCAGCACCCCGCTTTCCTGGTACCCTGTCCGCCTGCTTCCCAGCCATCAAAGAAATTTGACAAGTCCAAGGACTTTTTCTTCACCTCACAGGATGTCCTGGCTCCTAGTCCTCGGCTCCCAGCGTCCCCCCCAACCATGGCCTGATGTCTTGTCCTCGCCATCGCCACCCTAGCCGCCTCTGTCCCCGCAGCAAAGTGCGCAAAGCCAAGCCGTGGTGTTGAAAACACCTTGCATTCCAACGCCCTCCCGTGAGGTGGGGCTCGCAGCGCAGCTCCAAGCGAAACCTGCCGTGTTTCTGGTAAAAAGATTAGGAACATGAAAAGGAGCACGTGTCTGGGCACAGGGGCTAACGGCTGGTGATGCCTCCCCCGGCGCAGCCCCTGCGGCTCACCGGGCACTTGACTCTGGACCGCAGGCCCCAGAGGCTGCAGATGAAAGAGGGAGAGGAGGCGTCGCAGCCGCTGGGCCTCAGGCCACAGCCCTGACAGCTGCGGGAAGCCCGCCCCTCATCCCACACGGAGACAGGCCCAGCCACCTGGTTGGCGGGAGTTGGGCACCATTAGCTTCTTGCACGAGCCGGCTGAAGCCAGGCTCTCGGCTTTGAAGATGATTCCTGCAGGAGCAAACAGTGCGCCTCCTCACCGTCAGCTTTGGGGCCAGCCCTCCCCAGTGAGGCCAAGGCAGCCCCGCTCTGCAAACAGCAGGGGCTCCGTTTCAGCTCTAACAAGCTTTCCACTCGGTGGGGACAGGGTAGCACAGGGAACAGGGGGCTGTAGATGGCCCCAAGGCCTTTCGTGTTCTCAGCTAATGAAGATCACCCGGGTGTTTTCTTGAACCTATGCCTCTTTGATCCCTGTGGCCCTGTGGGCCCGCCTGTTCTCAGCCCGTGACCGCTCCACTCATTTGCCTCGTCTTCATCATCACCTCCTCTGGCCAGGAAGTGGGGAGCCACAGAAGCAGGGGAGCCCAGTGAAGGAAAGGGTGGGCTCCGGACCAGCCTGCCCGGGGCCAAGCCGGGTCCTGGCTCTGCCCCTCACTGGCTGTGTCCCACCAGAGACTTGACCAGCCGTGTTTTTCACAGGTAAGGGTTCCGCACGATGCTGGCAGTGCAGTGGGCACAGACTAGCCGGTGTGGGCCCTGCGCTCCTGGTGTGCACCGTCTGCAAGTGTGGGGCAGCAGGTTGGATACAGGGGCATGGAAACAGAGGCCACAGTTTGGAGGGGGCACGAGGGGGACATGTGTGAGAACTGGTGGGAGGGCGGGGTCTGCAGGAAGCTGCTGAGAAGAGGCCGCTGTGGCTGGAGCCGTGGCCAGGAGGGAGGGAGGGGGCTGGACAGGTGGGCAGGACTTGGTTGCCCAGGTGGGGAGTTCAGAATTCCCCCACAAGCAGCGGGGACCCCTTGGAGGGCCTTGTGCAAGAAAGCGACGGCTCCGATTTCTGGGTTTTGATAGATTCTTCCAGATGCCCGGTGAAGAACAGACAGTAGGGAAGTGTTTGTTTTCTGTTTCCGCAAACTTAGTGGCTTAAAACAATATGCATTTATCATATTCTGGTCTGGAGATCGGGGATCCTAAAACAAAGGGTCAGCAGGCTGAGTCCCTCTGGAGGCTTCCTTTGCTAGTTTCCAGGGGTGCTGCCTCTGATAAAGATCCTGGGGATTCTAGTGCCTCCCCCGCCTCCCCATAGTCCAGAATCATCCTCCATCTTGAGACCCTTGACCTCATCCCACCTGCACTTGTGGGCATGCTTCCTTTCGCCCTCTGAGGTAGCAGTCGCAAATTCTGGGGCTTGGGACGAGGGCGTGTTTGGGGCTGTTATTCTGTCTGACAAGGGGGCCACTGTGGTCCCCATGCAGCCTAGACCTAGCTGGAGGTGAAGACCCTGGAGACAACTGGCTGGAACAGACACATCCAGGCAGGCCTGGCAGAGGGCAAGCGAGGGACGGGGCGGGGGCCTGGCTCACGGAGCTGTCACCTGTCGCCCACCGTAATATCACCTCCACTCCCAAGTCCCAAGGCCACGCAAACTGTAAGGAGGGGGGGAAACGCGGTGTCAGGTGCGCCCAGGGACAAGCCCAGTGTGTGTGCACCACCCCCACGGCGCCACACCCGCTGCAGAGACATGGGACGCAGGGCTGTCCATCTGGGGTGGCGCTGGTCCAGCTGGCTTCTCACTCCCCTTGAAGTTAAATCCCCGCTTCTTACTGGGGCTTTTTCCTAGTTTGCCAAATCCACAGGGATGCTGGGAGGCACCCCCTGTCTCCGCCCTCCAGTCCAGTGGCTGAAAATCAGCCTTTTTTCTCTTTCCCACGTCTCTGGGTTGGCTGGAGTTGGGCTGAGGCTGGAGGCTGGGCTGGGGCCACAGGTGGGGCCCAGGCCCACTTGGACATGGCTCATCCTCCTCGACCAGGGGGCCCGAGGGGAAGCTTCTTCCATGGTGATGGCGGAGGCCCGAGACAGCAAGGCCCTGTGAAAGCACATGCCAAGCCCCTGCCTGCGTCCTACCTGCTAGCCTCCCATTCATCAAAGCAAGACCCCCGGTCAGCCCACAGTCACGGGTCAGGGGAGTTCTGGTATGGACGTGACTCCCGCGCCAGGGAGTGGAGACCTGTGACCAGTGGGCCACCTGTCCCTTGCGTGAGGCTGACCCCTTGGCCCCTGGTCATTTGCCTCCACCCACCACCCAACCACCTTTGGTGCTTTGGGAAATTTTTCTAAACATGTAAGCGTTATGTGTACAGACAGAACAAGGAAAGAAGTACACGGGTGAAGTTTTTCTTAGAGTAATGGAGCAACACCCATGTAACTGCCACCCAGGTCAATAAATAGAACATTGCTGGAAGAGCCTCCAACTGATCTTAACTTCTACCTGTTTCCTGGAGCTTTACCACCTTTCATTCCGTTTCAACTCTCCCAGCTTGTGAGTTGTTGTTGTCTGGTTGTGGGATCCCGGCCTCCATTTTTACCCCCACCTAAGAGTGTTTCTTCCATTCATGATACTTTCTGCGCCACCCACTCACCTCCTACCACCCACACGCTGTGGAATGGGCTCATCGCCACTTTAAAATGAATTGATGAACTATTGTTAAGGAGTATCACTTCTAATTTCTAATATGATTCATATTGCTAGATCTGACCCAAACTCAAGCTCTTTGAGACCCTCGAAAATTTGAAGAGGTGTCAGGGGTCCCTGAGACCAACACAGTTTGCAAACCACTGCATTTTGGCTGTTTCACACCCTGGAATTCCTCATTTGCTGACGACAGTGGTCTGGGCCGGCGGCGGGAGGGGAGGCCTTGTGATGTGAAGATACCGAAAACGGGTCTCACACGTGAGCAAGTTTTGAAAATGTTATTTGGCCAGTGGATGTGGTTGTAATTGCATGTATGCACAACGTGCTAATAACGGGAACAGACGTGTCTTAGGAGCTGATGAGTTTGGGGCATCACCACACACAACAGCCTTTGTTTCCTCCATCCCAGGCTTCCGGGAAGAGCTTCCCCCGTCTTCCCGAGACCACTTGGAACCCCCGACGTCCTGTCCTGTCCTGTCCTGTCACCCCCCTCCGGAACCATTTCTCCTCCCCACATGCCCGATGTTCTCTCTCTGCCATGAACGGGCTCACCCTACGGGTCCTCGCCAGCCCGTCTCCTGGGGGGCAAATGGACGACCGCTTTCCTCAGCTTCCGGAACGTTCCTCTTTTTTCTTTTTTTTTAACTTGGGGATTTAACATTTTTAATTATGGTAAAAACATTTATAACATAGTATTTACCACGTAAATCGTGTTTCAATGTGCAGCTCAGGGGGGTAAGTCCATTCCCATTATTGTGCAAATGGCATCACCATCCGGCTCCAGAACTTTCCCATCTTCCCAAACTAAACCTCTGCGCCCATGCAAGCCCCACCCACCCCACCCCCGACCCCCACTCAGCCCCGCAGGTCCCACACCCCGCTTTCCGTCTCCGTGAGTCTGACTCCCCCAGGGAGTGGAATCCCCCAGCGTCTGTCCTTTAACGCAGTGTTGTCCGATATGTTATCAGTATCGCAGCCTGTGTCCCAACTCCCTTCCTTTTTAAGGCTCAATACTATTTCATCGCGGGCAGGTGCCACGTTTTGTTTACCTGTTCACCCATCAATGGACCCTGGGGTGCTTCTGACTCTCCGCTATTGTGAGTCACGCTGCTACGAGCATTAGAGTGTGACTATCCGTCTAAGCCCCTGCTGTTCCTTCTTTTGGGTGTCGATCCAGGAGGGGACTTGCTGGATCGTATAATTACTCCATCTTTCCTTTCTGAGGGCCTGCCACCCTACGCGCCACAGCAGCTGCACCATTTTATGATCCCACCAGCCATGCACGAGGGTTCCTACTTCACATCAACACCAGCACTTGCTATTTTCTGTTTTTATTTTTAGTTGTAGCCACCCTAACGGTTGTGACATGGGATCTCACTGCAGTTTTGACTTGCATTTCCCTAGTGATTAGTGACGTTGAGTGCCTTTTCATGGGTGTCTTGGCTACTTGTACATCTTTAGAGAAATGCCAGTTCAAGTCCTTTGTCTGTTTTAAAATTAAAATCCCACCTCTTTTGTGATAGTTATTGTTTCATTTTCCAATTAAATGGCCTTATAGGGTTGCACTGTGTTGACAGGCAGCTAGAACAACCAGTGCAAAGGCCCTGGGGTACCAGGCTGTGTGACAACCCTCCCCTAAGAAGCTGAGGATGGAGAAAACCAGTCCTGGGGGAGAGGCAGGGCTCATGAACCAGTGTTGCCTCTGTGATGCCTGCAAGCTGGCGTTGGGATGGGGTGGGATAATTGGGGGTGCACCGGAAAGAAGAGGGTCTGGTGTTAGAACTCAGCTGGGCTGCTGCCTAACTGTGGAACAGGGCAAATAACAAAATCTCTTCCAGTCTCATGGTCTTCATCTGTGAAGTGGAGCCCAGAGTGACCAGGCTGACTGTGAGACTTGGGTGACCCCATGCGGACAGAGGGCCAGGGGAAAGCCTGGCACACTGCAAACCTCCCAGAGCTGGGTTTGCCCCCACTACCCTGCCTGTGGGATCCCAGAGCAGTGGACCGTGTCTGAGCAGTCCCTACAAATCCCTGTACCGTCCCATGTGGCACTGGTGGGCACTGGGCTGTTAAAGCCACAGGGGTGACTTGTGGTCCAGCCAAGACAAGTGGGTCCCAGAAGACCTCTCCCAGCCTCTGCCCCTCTGCCTCCCTCCCTTCCCCCTCCTCCCCTCTGCTCAGTCCCCAGGGCTGCCTGACTTGTCTTGTGGCCACTGGGTCATAGCAAACACACAAACACCATCGAAGAGGAAGAGCAGGGCCTAAAGAGGGGAAATCTGACTCCCTCCCCTGCTCCTGGAGCCTGAGGGTCTGGGGCCTCTGTGAGTCACCTCCAACTGGCCAGATGATGAAAGTCACCTGCTTACCAACTTGGTTTTGTAGGCCCCTCCCTAGGGGTCCAGTTCAGGGGTTCAGGGGAGTCAGGGCATGCAGGGGCATAAGTCTGTCCCAGCCTCCAGTGGTTTGTGGCTTCAAAGAGCCAGGGCTCTGGTGGGACCATCTGGATCAAGTGCGACCCCCACCTGCCAACCCCCACCCCTCCACACTACCAGGGTGGGTCCGGGAGACAATGTCCTCAGCTTCTTTGCATTTCAGTTTCCTCCCTGGGAAATGACAGAATGAGATTTGCAGGGTCAGCACTTAGTCCCAGGCCTGGCACAAGGTAGGCATGAATGGATGGATGTTAGGCAGTGACCTGTACCCTTATCCCATGCACGGGTGGGGACCCTTGGTGGCTCCAGGGGACCAGCATGGCAGGCCCACTCACCTTAGTAAGCTCTTCTGGGAGGCAGTGGAGTGGGCAGGGGCGCCAGACTCACCCCCTTCCGCAATCCCAGCTGCCACGCCTCCCCACTCGGGGCCTGGGGTGAGTCCCTTCTCTCTGTGCCCCTGAAGCACAACTGTGTCTGTGTCTACCTGAAGGGCCTGCTGTACCTCACACATAAAAATCTTACAGCTACCAAGCTAAGGTTGTTGCTGTACTCTTTATTGACAAATTGATTAACTTTGTCTTAATGTCCGCTCTTTGAGCTGGGGATGGCATGGCACCACACTCTGGGACCCAGGAACCAGATTGTCTGGGCTTGAAGCAAGTTGTGCACTCAGCTGTGTGACCTTGGGCAAGCTACTCCTCTCTCTGGGCCTGTGATGTCTGTTTCCTCAAAGGTGTGAGGGAGGGTTAGATGGGTTCACTTTGTAAAGAGCTCAGGACAGTGCCTGGCGTTTAGCAAGCTCCATGAGTGATAAATAAAGAGAATCCAAGCCACCAGCCCCTTTTTCTCGGAGCCCAGTCTAGAAGGGAAGCCTGGAAGACCCGGGGGCTGCAGGGCTCTCCCATCCTGTCCAGGTGTGAGCCCTGAGCCTGGAATACTTCCCGGAGGAGGTGAGGGGGCCCAGCCCAGGAAGGGCAGACTTCCAGCTGCTGTCAAGTTCACAGGTCTGCAGCATGCCTGCAGGTTCCGCATGAGTTGTTTGTTTTTCAAATGCAGGTACTGAGATACATCGCTTCGATGAGATGAATTTCAGGGGAAATTATACAAAACAAAAAGATGGCAACACCTGTTTTTGCTGGCTGGGAATGCTTCCAGGAAGCGAGAGGACTCCGGCCAGGGCAGGGGTGGGGTGGAGGAGTGCACAGTGGCCTGGCCTCTGCATCCCTGGGCCCCGTCCTCCGCTCTCCTCCGCCTACCCACGCAGGCCTCCCCCGGAGCCCAGGGGAGCTGGGTCCTTTCTTTCCCATGTCACGGTTTCACTCTCGCTGTTTTTTACCCATGGTGTGTGCTTACTTGATTTTTGAAAGTATCAAATACAACTAGTCGCCTATGGGCCCCTTGGTGCTCCGGGTGTGTGGAACCGCCTGCAACACCCCCATCTGCCGGGGCTTTCCCACCTGGGAGGCACCCACAATTCTCATTTGTTTCCCACTTCTCTGTCCCGGCTGCATTTTCTCACTCTGCACACGTCGCTTATATAATAATCGAAGATTAAAAACGCTGCCGATTTAATTGGGAATGGAATTGCTATGTAAATGCGGGGGTTGCTAATTTAGGGTACTCTTGACCCTGTGCCCCGAAAAGCCATCAGACGCTTCCCGGAGCCGGTGCACTGCAGTAGGTGTGGAGCCTGATAGCCCCACTGGAGGAAGCAAGGGGTCGGCCGGGCTGCGGCCCAAAGCGGGGTCCCTCGGCATCTTTCTGAGACAGACCCTGTTTCTTAAGCACTTCCCCCTCCGCCCTTCAGCATATGTCGGCGGATGGGCTCCGAAGCTCAGCTCTCAGAAAATGTATGACCTTGACCATTGATTAACCTCTGGTCCTCAGTTTCCTGGCTTGCAGATTAAGATGGATTAGATGAAAGAACGGTAAAGCATTTAGCCCTGGCATGTGGCGCCCCAGTGCCAGCCAGCCCTTGTTAGCCATTTGTGAGAGACCTTGGGTGTCACTCAGCTGGTCCCTGAGATGGCAAAGAGGAAGGCGCCATAGAAAATCCCTCCCGGGATAAGGCTGACAGAGAAATGCTGTTTCTCACAGCCCTGCAGGCAAGCGTGAGAGGAAGGAGACCCCGGGAAGGGGGGGGGGGTAGCTGCAGGCCCCGGAGAGCAGTAGGCGGATACCCCGAGCTGGTTAAGAGCGCCAAGGTGGGGGAACTCCGGGCTCAGGGTGCCAGCCGCAGGGGACGCCTGGCAGGAGAGTGCCCACGGGTCTGGTGGCTTAGTGGAGCCTCAGGGTGCTCTTCCCTGAGAGGGGACCGTGGCGCAAGTCACAGAGATGGGCGCCTGAGGCTCGCAGCCAGGTCCCGGGCCCAGGAAGCGACTCTGAACACACCCTCTGCCCCGCTCAGACCATACAGCGGAGGGAGTTCAAGTCGCGGCCCAGACCTGAGACCCGAGCTCAGCCCTTCCCCTCCTCCCGGCAGCGCAGCCCACCCACCGCCCGGCGGGCTGCGTGCATCCTCCCCCCTCCACCTGCCTGGCGCGGCGCCTTGACCGGCCCTCTTAGACTCTGCTGGCACCGTCCCCTCTCCAGTGGGCGTGCGGCTGGGGCAGGTCGGGGGTAGCACTCACCCGAAGACGACCCTGCGTGCCCGGCACAGGCAGCGCTGCGTGTCCCGGTCTGGGCGCCTGGCCGCACCGGCCCTGGCTTGGCGACTCTGAACGGGGCAGCAGGGGCACCGTGAGCCTCACTCGGCCCCTGAACTCCACAAGCAACGCTCCAAGTGCGACCCAGAGCTCGAAGCCCTCTTTCCCAAGCCTCCTCCCCGCGGGGCCAGCCCAGCACTTCCTGGAACAATCATAGAAGACCCCCATTCTGCGAAAACTCAAAGCTCCAACTCCCTCCTGCTTTCCTCCTTTTTAAAGAACCGGTTGCTCCTCCCAGCGCTGGGGGCGGTGGATAGAGCAGCTGGCGGTCAGGCCCCAGCACCTGTGGACCCGCGGGACTGGGCTCACCGCGCAGTGTTCGTGCTGGGCTCACTGGACACAGATCGGAGGCAGGCAAGTCCCACAGCCAGTGGGTCTGTAGCTTGATTTGGCCTTGCCTCTGCTTTCTCCTCTGGAAACCGTGCCCAGCAATCGTTTGTCAGGACCAGGGCAAATTTCCTTAAATGCCCAATGGTCAGGAGGACATCGGCTGGTGGGGGAATGGGGCTCCCTAACCACGTGAAATCCCGTGGCCTAGCCACTGCTGGGGCCGTAGGGCATCTTTTCGTGGCCTAGGTTCTGCGCTCAGCCCAGCTGCGCAGCTGATGGGGCTTCAGCCACCGGACCGCAGCTGCTTCCATCCGAGTACCGTGGGGCTGTAGGGTTCTCAGCTTTTCATCTGCAAAACGGACTAAGGCTTTTTCCCCCCCTAAACGGAATGAATTGTGGTGCCCTCCAATCTCGGAGGGCCCCAGAGTCCATTTGTTCTCCACGTAATGCCCAGCGCCTGGAACAGCACCTGGCACACAGTAGGGTTGGAGAAGGTGCCGCTGGGAGCTCCGGGCAGATGGCCTCCCTCTCTGAAGTGAGACCCAGGATGGACCCTGAGTCCCACCAGTCCTGGCTATTTGCCCCAGGCAAGTCATCAAACCTCTCCAAGCCTCAGTCCACTACCCTTTTAAAATAGGACCGCCTCTCTGGGTTGTTGAAGGTTGCAAGAGACAATCCCAGCAAGTGCCCACCCAGGGACCCACGCGGAGGTGTTTTGGATTTGCTCAGAGGCCGCCGGCGGCACGCAGCTCAAAGCCAGCAGGGACAGCTTCTGCCTCGGGACGTCAGGGTCTGCAGCGCCGGAAGAAGCACACTGGCCGCGTCAGCGCACTCTCTTTAATCGGAAGGGGATTCTCGGTACTTACAGCCACAGGTAGATACATAAATACGGGTGGGTGGGTGGCGGCGAGGCAGCAAGTGCCCGGGCGCCGGGCCCAGGCTCCGGAAAGGTGGCCCAATCTTAGGCCGGGCGCCCGGGCTCCCCTTTCCAAGTGGCCCGTGTTCCGCGGGTTGGGGCTGCCTGCGGGCGCCGGGAAGGCACTCTTCGGCCGAGGGCTAAGCACCAGGGTGTGGGACCATTCACCGCAAGTTGCCTAAACTCGGCTACGAACTCTCCCCCAGTAGGGACAAAAAAGGCAGGTAAGGCACTCAGGGTGGAAAAAGCCCCGAGGCCTCTGCGAGAGTGTGAAATCCCAGGGCTGCAGGAGCGGGAAGGGAACCCTCCCTTCCCCGGAGGGTCAGCGCCCTGCCGTCGAGGTGGGATCCGCGGGAGCGCCCGAGGCAGGGCCCTTCCCTACCAGGCTCGGATCCCGTGCAGCGTAGACACTCCCGAGTTGCCCTGCGGAATCCCAGGGCTCTGCACCGCGTTCAAGTCCGCGACTCCGAAGTTTACGAAGTTGTTGTTGGCCGCGGCGGTGGCGGACTGCGCGGGGGGCGGGGGCGGCCCCGCCGGGTAGGCAGCGGCGCAGCCGTAGCCGGGGCTGCAGGCTGCGCCCCCGTACCCCGGGTAGGCGGGGTAGGCGTTGTAGCCGTAGGCGTTGAGGCCCACGCTGTAGGCCGGCGAGTAGGGCGCCGGGTCGGCCAGGCAGGGCTTGCCGTCGCGCACCAGCACTGGCACGGCGATCCTGCGGGCGGGCGGCGGCGGCGGGGGCAGCCCTACCAGCTCCAGAGTCTGGTCCTGCCGCTGCCGCTTGCACTTGTAGCGCCGGTTCTGGAACCAGATCTTGACCTGTGTGGACGTGAGCTTCAGCACGCTGGCCAGCTGGTCGCGCTCGGGGGCCGACAGGTACCGCTGCTGCTTGAAGCGCCGCTCCAGCTCGTAGACCTGCGCCTGCGAGAAGAGGACGCGCGGCTTCCTCCGCCGTCGCGCCCGCGGTCGCTCCGCGCTGTCCGCCTCGGGTTTCTCCAGCTCCACGGCCTTCTGCAGCGCGCACAGCTCTGGGGGGCACAGAGAGGCGAGGGCGCTCGGTCAGAACGGCCCGACCCGCGGAGCGCCCGCGGGGTACTGGGCTCCAGTGGGTGCCGCTCGGTCCTGCCTGGAGAGCGCGGCGTGTACGCGGCTCGCGCTGCCCACGCACTAAGCACCGCGGCCGGCGCCGCTTCCGCTCGACAGCCCGCGAGCATTTGTCGGACGCATACTACGCGCCAGCATGGCCCTAGGCCCTGGACAACAAAACAAGAGCCGTCCCTGCGCTAGGGTGGTCACCTCGCGGAGCGGGGATGGAGGTGGGGGTGGGGTGCACGGTGACTTAAGATTCCAGGTTGCAAAGAAAAGAAAACCGGTTGTTGCCCTGGGGCGAATCCGATTAGGGCCACTTGGGTTAGATGAAGGGAGCCAAGGCCTCGCCCCGGGCTTGGTCCCAGTATCTCAAAATTACGGAACCAGAGCAACAGAAGGCCCAGAGGGGTCGGTTTGGCGACCGAAGGCTCCCGTGCGACCGGTGCGGGGTTTGTGCGGGGCCCAGAAGCCGCGGGGTGCGCCGGAGGCGGCGCCAGAACCGGGCCGGCGGGAGGGCTCAAGTGGGATTCCAATTGGCAGCAAGCGCTTCAGCCCTCCGTGCCCGCCGGCGTGTTTCAGGCCTTCTCCGCGTTCAGACACAAATCTTTCTAGGCTCACGGAACGATGCTCTCCCGGCTCATAGCGGGCCCTCTCCCGGTGCCCCCGGCCTCCCCGGGTTTTCTAAATTCGGACCCCGCGCTGGGCCAAGGTGTCACCAATGTTCCCTCTTCTTCGGCCGGCCACCCCCCCCCCTCACCCCGCCTCTGGGATGGCACAGGCGCAGTGATTAGGTCACTCCCTGGTCATCGCCTCTACGGCCTCGCACCTTTCACGCTGGCTTTTCTAACTTTTCCCGGAGGAGACTCTGTTGGCCCTGAGCGAGTGGAGACATTGTGCTGGAAAACCAGAGCTAGTAAGTCGGATTCCTGAGGGGCCTCGGTATCCCAGTTTTTAAAATTGAGGCCCTTGTTCCCAAGATTCCACTCTCCTGGAACAAAGAAGTTTTGAAAAGCTCAGAAACGCGGGATACGGTTGGGTACGCGACCCTCCCTTCCCCAGCTGTGCGCAAAAGCATGCCTGGTGTGCGGCGTTTTCATTTGTTTACCGGTTTTCCTCAGGTCCTCAAAAAGACCCCGATACCCAAGAGACCCAAGAAAACAAACACACAAAACCCCCACTGATACGGACAATCTCCGTGTTCTACTAGCACAACCCGATCGCTCAACTTGGTAACACATCCACGAGCAGCGCGGCTGCCGCCTGGAGCTTTGTTAGGCCCCAAAAAGACTTTGTCTCGTTCCTGACCGTCTCGGACCAGCGCGTACTCTCTAACCCGCGCCGGGACGCCGGGCGCCGGGTTCCTGGCTCCACCGTCCTCCTCCCTCGCCCGGCCGCGGCGCTCGGCCCTCCGCCCGGCCACTCGAGTCTCCTCCACTCAGGCCACCGTTTCTTGGCGGCGGGGTCGGGGGACAACATCGACTCAGAAGGGGGAAGGGTTTTGCGTTCCCTCCTTACCTTTTTTATCCGCTCGAAGATCCTTGACCGGGTCGGGGTCACCATAGACTCGCGGATAGAAGGCGGGGGCGGCGGAGAAGGCTGGCGAGCACTTGGCGGGCGAGGGCGCGGGGCCCAGTTCGGCGCGCAGATCCGGGAGGCCCGGAGCGGAGGCCTCGGGCCCCACGTAGGCCTCGGGCTTGAAGGCGGCCAGCATGCAGGAGGCGGGCGCCAGCGTGGCCTCCAGGCGCGCGGAGAGCTCTCCGGAGGCCAGCGTGCGCTGTTGCTGCTCCAGGTTCAGGATGTCTTTGACCGAGAAGGGTGTGGGTGTGAGCGCAGGGCTGGGGAACATGGTAGCAGCGCGCGTCCCACTACGCCAGGTGGGTGGCAGTGAGCTGCGCTGCCCACGGCCGCTGGCAGCCGTCCTGCATGGTGCCCGCCGCCCTCGCGCGCGCGCCCGCCTTCTCGCTGCAGTGGTGTCCGGGCAGCAGGTAGTACGGAGCTCTGGGACAGGGGGGGCGGGACCTGGCCGGAGGAGGGGGACTCAGCTTGCCATTGGGCCAGGGGCTGTGTTGACAGGAGCGATGAGCAGTTTCGTGTCACCTAATATAGTCATTAGGCTAAAAAAAAAAAAAAAAAAAAAAAAAAATTCCTGCTGAGCTTTTTAAAGGGGCCGCTACACACTCGGAAGGTTCTCCTTTTGCTCCTGTAGCCGGCGACCGCCCCCCAGTATTCACCTGAAAACCCTAGCGGGAGGCATTCACACGCACAGCCCGAGTCTTCTCCCAACGCGGGCTGGAACTGGGGTTTGAAGAAATGTTTGTTTCCCTGCACCGCAAACAGAATGGGGGAGTGAAGGACCGGGTGTGGGGCTGGGCAGGGGCGTCAGGTCCAGGAGTCTTAAAGGCTTTATTGCTGAAGGTGTGTGACTGGGAAGAGTCTGAATAAGAGAAGGGGTGTCGCTCTGGGGTGATGGCAGGAGGGGCAGGTTCAGGACAACATGGGAGCTCTGTTTGACTTGGCTCTTGGGGCCAGTAGTGCCCCAGAAGCCCCCTCTTTCCCAGGGGGGCTCCCTGGGAAAGGCAAGATGGGCGGTTGTGGTGTGGGAGTTTTACACTCACAACAAAGGGGTACCGGTCTCCTCCCAGAGAGGTGGCTACCATGGAAGAAATCCAGAATTCCAGCCTGTAAACAGTTTCCCAGAGTAGAGCTGTCTTCTGAGATGCCCTGGCTCCCAGGGGCCTCCTTTCTCCCACTCTGCCCACACTTCCCAGCTATTAGGCCCCCTGGACTCTGCCAGCCCCGTGGGCTTGGGCTCCAAACCAGGCTCAGCTCTCCAGCAGCAGGGCTCCTCTGGGCTCAGCCCGGGGAGGGCACGAGTGGGACACCCTGGCAGCAAACTGGCCAGGCTTGTGGGAGAAGCGCAGGGCAGGAAGAGTGTTAATTTTCAGTCCAGGATCCATGAAGCAGGGACCCTCCGAAGGGCACATCTACCCGTAACTTAGGAGTGCAAACTACAGGGCCAGATCCCAGGGCAGGCGCCTCATCCTCTGGGTGTCCTGGGAGATCTGATACCAGCTTCTGGCCTTCCCTGCACCCCCAGAACTCTGCAGAAGGGTGCTCTTTGGTGTGTGCAATTTCAGGGAGGTTCCAGCGGGCGGAATGGCCCCAGATTAAGATCTCCACCTTGCCCTGTGTCTGGGGGGAAGGCTGGATTTCCCACGACCCAAGTTTCTGCAGACTGGAGGCGAATGGGGACTTGGAGGGCTTGGCTCATTGTGGATGGGGAGTTGGAAACTGGGGTAAGAAGCACTGGGGTTGGAAGGAAGGCTGAGCAGGGCCCAAGACCAGGTTAAGAGCCTGGCTCCGGCCTAAGGCTTCAGAACGTGGGTGCAAGGCGCAGAGGAAACGCACAAAGCAGGGGGACAAGGTGGTAACTGTTGTCCAGAAGTGAACCTTAAGCTGCTCAAGCTGGATGGTGGGCAGCCGGGCAGCACTGTGGGCGAGAGTCCCTGTGGAGTCCAGCACAGACCTGACGCTGCGACCCTTCCAGCCCCTCATCACCCCCACACTTCCAGGGCCTGTAGCCTCTGCGCTAGGGCGCAGGATAGTGGAGCCTCCGGGGGACCAGGAGCTTCGGATCACACAGACCCGGCTTCCAGGCGCCAGCCGCCAGCCGCAGGCCTGCGCCGCCCGGCCAAATCCTGCTTGAGTTTTCCAGCCAGGGTGGACACGCCGTTCCGGACTCCTTAGCTTAGCTGGGTTTAGGGAGAGCTACCTTTGTTTTTTCAAACGTGGGGGCTACCCAGACCCAGAAGCTCCCTGCACCTGCCCACCTCCCAACCCCCAACCCCTCAACCAGGCCTCTCCGTCCATGGACCGGTCTGCTCATCAATGGCCTCTGTTTGGGGCGTCCTCACCAGGGTTTGGCCAATGTTATAGCTGCTGTTGTCTATTAACCTAGCTTGGGGGCCGCCTCGCCTTTGAAGGTTGCTTTTTGGGGAGGGGACGGGGATGCCTATCACCCAGGCGGTGATGTCTGGCCAACGAGCCACATCCGATTCAATTAAACCTCTCGCTGAAAAGACCTCAGAACCAGGGTCCTGGGAGTGCTGTTAAGTGAATGGGCTGGCCGGTCAGCTTGCGATGACAGTTTGAAAGATTAGTGTGAGCCGACGCCTGAAATATTACCGTTTAATGGGGAACATTGAGGCTGCATCCGGGATCCCTGTTTTTAGTGGGTTTAAAATTTTTTTTTTAAAGAGATAGTTCTGGAGGAAGAAAAACTTAGCATTTCCTGTGCCAACTAAGTCGGTGAAGATTTATCACTTATTTCAGGTTGTAGGGTTTCCAGGGCTGATACACCTGTGGATCAGGTGTCACGAGAAGGGGAGGAAAGAAGACCCTCCCAATTTCGGCAACTTCTCCACCCCTGCACCCTCTGGGGGTCGTGTAATAATTTCTCTTGGTTCCAGAACAGGCCTTCACGTTGCTGGAGAGAGAGAACGGGGGCAAAAACAGATAAATTAGGGGCAAAATGGAAATTGGGGTGACCCACACTGCTCTCCACGTAGTCATGTTCGAGAGCAATCTCTAGGTTTCCTTTACCGTCCTTTCTGTTTCTAAGTGAGTAAAAATGGTTTTTGTTTTCTTTAACTATTAGTTGAAATGGTTGGGGGTGGGGAGGAGCGAAACCGGATTCTCCAGCCCCACCAGGAGTGTCTGTTCCTTCCCTGGGCGGCTGACCCATCCCGGCCACCTCTCTAAGCCGCACTTTGGCCAAACCAGCAGGACAAACAAACAGCCTTCAGCCTGGAGAAAAAGGGAGGGGGAGAGAGAGAGAGAGCGTTAGAGAGAGAGAGAGAGAGAAGCAGAGATGAGAGATAAAAAAATGTGCTTGTCTATTTTCTTGCCTTTTAAAGAATTGGTGCTTTAAGATGAGCAAATTCCAGGATGACTCCAGTGCATTTTGCGCACATAAAATATTATTAATTGGGAAGCAATCGGCGCGGCCCAGCGGGCCGGGTTCCTGCAATCAGCCGGGCTGGCCGAAAAAGGTATATATGATTAATTGAAAGATAAGCTGGAACTATAACCGGGAATGTCATTAATGCGCCAGGGAGACGTCCATTGGAGACAGGCAGCGTTATCCGCGGCTTTATCTTCAACAACGCCTCGCTCTCGGCCCGCGCCGGGGAAACAGATGGGGGTTTCTGTCTGGGACGCTCGCCCCGTGTTTATATTTTGGGAAGAATCGCAACTCGTGGAGTCCCGGGCGGGCCCCCTGATAAATGAACATTAGCACTTTTTCGGACTACTGTATCAACAACGGGGCTGAGGCGCGGCAATAATTGGCGAGAAAGCAAACAGAGAGCCGAGAGCGCGCCTCTGCTCTTCGTCCGGCTGATGGATGAGCCGCGGTGGCTGCGGGCGGCTCCCGGCCCTCGCTCGGCTCCCCGCCCGCCCGGCCGCCGCCGCCGCCCGGGCTTTCTTCCGGGCCGGGGCTGGGGGCGGGGGTGACTGGGGGTGGGGGGCTGCAGCCCTTGCCCTAGGCTCCTCAAGATCCGGTGGCATCCGTGGCGCCGGATTTTTCTTGCCCCCTGATGCGCCTTGTCCAGGTGGTTCATTCCGTTCCAATTTCCTCCTGCTGCCGTTTCCTGAGCTTCCGCTGGCTGAGCCGCACGCAGTCACCGTGGTCATTGATAATCCTCGTGCTGATCTTGATTGCTGGCAGAGGTCAAAGGCTCGGAGAGGTGACGTGACTGGCCCAAGGCCATATAGATGAGGAGGGACCTCAGCTCGGGACCGGAGCTGTGCCTGCGGTACTGCTAGTCCGCGCCTCCCAGAGCCACCAAGCGGAGGGAAGCAGGACGCCCTCCCGCGACCCCTCCTGCCAGCGCAGCTCCAGGAGGACCAGGCTAGCAGATTCAGAGTGCGAGGTTCCCCCAAACCTTCCTGGACAAGGCGGAATTTCACATGAAGTTCATTTGAGAGAAAGAGGGGGAAATTTAAGATTTCTCTCCATCTCTTCCTCCAACCTTCTCCTTCCGCTTCTCCTTCTCCTCCTCGTTCTTTTGGTAACAGCTTTATTAAGATAGAATCAGTGAAATTGACATACCATACAATCCGTCTGCTTAAATTCTACAATTCAATGATTTTTTTTTTATATATTGACAGATTTGTGTGACCATCACATGTTTAGGATATTTTCATCACCCCCAAAGGAGACCCTAACCCTCTCCCCCATCTCCCGCCTCCTGAGCTCTGGACAGCCATAAATCAATCGACTTTCTGTATCTGTAATTTGCCTCGTCTGGGAGTTACATATGAATGTAATCATATAATATGTGGCTTTATGTGCCTGGCTTCTTTCACTAATGTTTTCAAGGTCATACGTGTGGCATGTCTCAGTATGTTTTTATGGTTGAATGATATTCCAGTGTGTAGATAGACCACTTTTCCTTTCTACATTTGTCAGTTGATGGACATTTGGGTTGTTTCCACATTTCAGCTATTATGAATGACTCCCCCAACTTCAACCTACAAGTCAAACCTTTAGGCCTTGGCTGGTGGCACAGAGGATAAGGTGCCGGCCTGTGAACCCAAAGGTCGCTGGTTCGATTCCCAGCCAGGGCACATAACCAGGTTGCAAACCAGGTCTCTAGCCAGGTGCGTAGCTGGAGGCAGGTGAAAGACAACCATATATAGATGTCTCTCTCCCTCTCTGCCTCCCTCCCTCCCCTTCTCTCTAAAAATAATAAATAAAATCTTTTTTTTTTTTTTTTTTTTTTAAGCCAAATCTTTAGAGGCCCGAGGAAGACTTCTGTCTCCCTTCCCTATAATGAACCCTTTATATTCTGGCTTCATGAGCATACGACCTATTCATTTGCCCAAGGCCTGAGCTTAGAAGGGCCCCATGCAGTGCTGTTGGTGTCTTGAGCTTCTTGATATGTTTTTGTGTTCTATTGGACCCCACAATTAGCAGCTGGCCTGCTTTCTGGGCAGTGTAAGCAGAGCCCTGGAAATACCATCTCAATGTTCCCAAGGCCTCCAATCTATCTGGTGTTTGGCTTTCTTTGCTCCATGGACTAGCCCCTGCTGGCCCCTGAGATGGGCAGGAAGTTTCCGGGGCTGCCTCTTCCAAGTTGCTTGGCCCTAGGAAGGGCCTTGGACCCCCAGAGGGCACATCTGGTGAGTGGATATTGTGTGTGTATATGTGTGAGTGTGTGTGTGTGTGTAGGAGGGGGAGAGGGAGAGGAAAGACTAAAAGAATGGGCTGGAACTTCTACCCAGCTGCAAGTGACTCCATAGTCTATCACTGTTAGGCTCTGGGCCTGATGCCCTGAATCCTCCCAGCCACGCAGGCTGGGTGCTCACCATGCACCAGGTGCTGGGGTTGCTGAGTTGTGTTGGACCATGAACCACTCCTTGGTTTGGGTCCTGCCTTGCTCACTGAGTGGCTGACCTTAAGCACATCCTTCTTCTTCTCTGGTCACCAGTTGTACGTTTGTCTCCCTGGTGGCACAAGGCTCCTTCCCAGCTGTGTGATTTGGGATTTGGGGAAACCTCCCAGGCTGTTACTTGGGCTCATGGGGCTGAGGGAAGGGTGGAGCAGCATGTTGGTGGAATTTTAATTGACAAAGTGAAACTGGTGAGATGGGGAACAAGGTGTCTGCCAATTGTGATATTATACTATTTTGGAGAGCGTGGTCCATACCACAATGCACATTCAAGATAAAGTGAAAGTGATGTTAGGGAATGGAAAATGGACTGTTTTTACACTGAGTATGTTCAGTTCCATATAGATTAAAAAGTTAAACCTAAGTAATGAAACATAAAAGTGCTGTAAATCTGGAGTGTTTGTATGTTTGGGAGGATTGATGAGGAAAACTGAAGACCTAGAAACCATAGAAGAATTACATAAACCTGACAGCATCAAAATAAATGTGTGCACAGCCAAAAATACCATAAGTAGATTCAAAATGACAACAACATACAGGTTAAATATTAGAATTTATGACAGGAAAAACTGATTTCCATAATATGGAAAGAGTTCTTGTAAATCAGTAAGAAAATGACCCAAGAAAACAAGAACTGGCAAAAGTAGCAGAACTTTGCTGGTAGAAAGAAGGAAAGAAAGGCAAATGCACACACAAAGATGTAGATGTTTTCACTTATCAGATTGGTAAATACCAAAACCTTGATAATTACTCCACCTGCTCACTCTTTTGCCTTGTTGATTGAAAGTGTAAATTGGTAAATCTCTTTGGAGCAATTTGGCATGATCAAAATTAAAAATACATAAGCCCTTTGAACAAGTATTCCACTTCCAGGATTATTCTATAGTATATGCTTATCAGAAGAGTATTTTCATTGATGCTTTTAATTTTTAAAGGATCAAAACATTACAAAGTAAGACGTCTACTTTAGGGAACTGCTTTTAAAAAATGCTCACGGAAAGAACAGAATACTTAGCTGCCATGAAAAGAATTTGTTACATTTATATGTCCTCATATGGATACATTTTAAGACACATTAAGTATCAAACCAAGTTGCATTATCTGTATTTTAAATGGTAGCATAAGGTTCTGTGGATTTGTTCTAAAGGATGAACGAGATGGTAATGAAGGCTGGGTGTTGGGGGAGGTCTGGGGGCAGGGGCAGGGGGGCCAGGAATAAGACATGACACTTTCCATAGTAGCTTTGGAAGAACAATTTCCTTTTTGCTGTTTCCATATGCATTTATTGCCTTAAAGGGATTTTTACAAAATCATAATTTCCCACATGTAGTGAATTAAGTTATGCCTTTATAGAAGGGTAGAAACTCTTGGGGCTGAGGAAATATCTAGGCCAGAATACCCTGGGGTACATGTTACAAACTCACATGTCTGGGCCCCATCCCTCCTCTTGGAGCTCGGAATCCACGGTGTGTACACCAGGCAGGCAGTTTCTGCAGCTATCCATGCTGATTAGCTGCCTGAAGGTGCTGTGGGCCTGGTGGCTGTGAGAGGGGCATCAAGAATAGGCCAGCGGGCCCATCTGCTCGATAACCCCACCCTGTCCCCCACCCCAGGCAGCAGAGGAGTCTGGCAGTTTCTCCTTTTCCTAGCCAGGGTCTCTGGCCCACAGTCCACCTGTCTGTTGAGGGCCACCCTGTGAAACAGCTCTGAGTCCAAACCAGATAGGCAATCTGTCCTAAACGGGGCTGAACTGACTATTCCCTATCACTCATGGCAATAAATGGAGGAGGTATTTCATACCTAGTTTCCCCAAACAGATGCAACCCTTGAAGCCACTAGCCCCATCCGGAGGCAGACCAGGCTGCCCCCTGGGAGCTCAGAGTCCGCAGAGGCACCCTGGGCAGCTCTGGTGTTAACTGAGGTCTGAGCCCTGGCCTTCTCCTGCAGCGCTGCAGGCCACCACAGCTTTGCTGGAAGCGGGACAGGCACTGCCTCCGCTCCTGTGGCCTCCCCTGTGGCCGGCCTGTCTCCAGCATCCTAGAAGAGGGCGAGCCACTCACACCACACGGAAGCACCAGAGAAGTTCTCCAACCTCATTTTTCGTTGGTGTGTTAACTATATTAGCAAAACTCAAATAAAACAAATCGGATCATTGGAGATGTAGCTCACCTTTCAAAATATCTCCTAGGCTTGGACAGAGTATTTGTTGTTGTTGTGTTTTTATTCCTACAGTGGGCATCCAAGCATCTTCTGTTCCTACTTTTGTTGATTTTCTTACTTGTTTTATTTTCACATCACCAAATATCCTGTTTTGAATAATAATACACCCTAAAAACAAAACAATGACAAAAACAAAACAAACAAGTAAAAAACGAGATAGACTATAAAGTGGACCACACCCCTCTTCCAGCCCCCCAGTTCCTTTCCCTAAAGTCAAAATTGTTCCTGGGTTTATTTATTTTTAAGATCAGCTTTATTAAGGCACAACATACCAAGAACAGAATGAACTCAGTTGAAGTGTGCCGTGCAATGAGTCTTGACCCATGACAAGCCCCTGTAAGGACAACCACAATCTAGATTTAAAAAATAATAAAGAAAAAGAAAGAAAGAAAGCAAAAGAAAAGCATCGCTTGCAAAGGTTCCCTTCCTGCTTCACAGTTACTTCTCACTCCATCAGGCCAGGTGGTGACCAGCTTTGAAAAAGTCCATCCTTCGAGAGATATTTTCTGCAAATTTAAGTATCATTATATATTGGATTCCCGTCCCACGCCCAGAGCAGCTAAGTTGCTGGAGACCTTTGCATTTTCGCTGTTGCCCATTTTCTTAGGCTTTGGGGGTTATGTTCGTAAAACCAAATTTATCCCGCCTCAGATGTGACCCGCGTTTAAGACTCGTGCTAGGGTTGGCCAGATCCGGAGGGAGTCGCTTTCAAACTTCCTTGGTCGTTTCTCCTTAATTCCAAGCTTTCACCTGGCTGTCTCGGTGTCCCCTACCGTTCCTCACCCCCTTCCTGGGCTGCAGACCGCTTCGCCCAACAGCGGGGAGAGGCGAGAAGAATCGAGGCTGGAATCAGTTTCTTTGGGTCTCTTCCGCGAAGGTGGAAAAATCAGGCGAGAGTTGAGTTGGAGACACAGCAACTCGGATCACGGGGAAGAGGAAACGGGATTTTCTCAGCAGGCCGGGTCCACACCTGCCGCGCGCGGTGGAAGCAGCTGGGGGGTCTGGAGCAGGTGCGGGCCCAGTGGAAGTCCAGCGGCCGGAGAACCACTGCCTGCGCAGGGCGGATCCGTGCGGCCTCCCAGGCTGCGGCGGACGCGGCAGGTCCCCGAGGTTTCACCCTGGTTGTTGGGGCCTGGTCAGTGTTGAGTTCGAGCTGGAAATGGCCAGTCGGCGCTTGGCTGAAGGCTCTTAGGCCCGCCACGCTTGCGTTCCCTGCATCTTCCTCATTCATCTCTTCCGACTTGCCCCCGGGCGGGGAGGGTGCGGGAGAACCCCCCAAAAAGCGTTTGCAGCACAGTTTCCGAGGCGGAGGTGGGGGGGCAGGGCTGCAAGGAGGCACCAGCCGGTCCCGTGCAACTGGGTCCAATCGGTATTTATGAACGTCTCCCTGGGAACGGAGCAGGGCACCCTGACGGTGCCAACGGGCTGCAGGTCCCGGGCAGATGTGGCGCCAGCAGCGGGGGTCTCGGAGCGCATTCCGTTCTCCAGACACATTGGCCGGGTGCGGGGATCCTACCGCGGAGTGAGCGCGCTACCAAGGGCTGTGTTGGCACAGTCCCACACTGTCAGCGCACACATGACAGTTGTGGACATTCAAGCCCTTAAAAGGAGCCCCGGGAGCGTTTACACTGTAGACCCGAATCTGGGGAGGACGTTCGCAGCCACCAGGAGCCGCCGGGCATGTGCTTACTGGCGCGCTTTAAAGACCCTCGAACGACACGGCTGGGCGCGCGCACTTTAAGAGCACACTCTCGGCGTGTGTTTTACGCGCACGAGGCCAAAAGTGTTTCCAAGGGCACGGAAGGGTGTCCTGTGGAATGGCCGCGCGGCCTCGCGCTGCGGCGGCCCGCCAGCGCCCGCCGTGGCACCGGCATCTGTGCGCTCTGCCGTGGAGGTGTCGCCGGGGTCCTGCGCCTCAGCCGGGCGTCGCCGGTGCGGACCTCCGCGGTGCGGAGGCAGGCCTGTGGCCTTGTATCTCTAGGTAGGGGACGTCTTTTGCCCCTGGGCTGGAAGCTTTCCTCCGGGAAAGATAAAGTAATCGATAGGGTCTTTTAAATAGCTCCGCGTTTCCTGTCGGGCCAGGAGTATCTGCGCGAGCACCAAATCTGCTCTGGTATGTCACCTTATCTCCCGTCCCCGCTGTTGTCCCCAAACGTCTCCTGTCAAGGGAGACGCCACCCGCATTAGGACCCAGACTGGGGCCCTTCCGCTCAGGGTCACGCGCAGCGCCCCCGTCTAGGCCCCACCGCCCGCTCGGGCGTCGGGGAGGGCGGCTGGGGAGAAGGGGCGGGCGCCAGCAGGAAGGTGCGGGCCCCTGGCACTTCCAACCTGTCTGGGGGGAAACTAACCAACCGGCTGGAATGGGCCGGTGTGGGGAGGCCTTCTGGTGAACGCGGGGGTGGGTGGGATGTGTGCTTCTTTGTCTAACCACGAAAATAGACGACCTGGGCAATGAGCTGGTGGCGAGCTGCGCTTTGGCACCGGGACGGCCCTGCGGCCCTGGGCACGAGGCCTGTGAGCATGCGGGGAGGTTAGTCAGGTTTATTATCTGAAAAGGGCCCCGCACGGGCCAGGGAAACGCCTACTGGGCGCCACATAAGCCTTCCCACTGCGGTAAAGCGAGGTTTCACCAACTACCCAGCGACTAGTGTTGGGGAGGAAAGCGAGCCCCAAATGTTAAAGGTCAGTGGACCCCGAATCTGGCCACCGCCCTAGGCTTTGCTGGGGTCACCTCCCAGCCTGTCGCAAGTCAGGGCTGACCCCGTTGGCCCAGGGCAGGGCTCAAGGGAGACGCTGGTCTTCCAGCCTCTGCATGCAAAGGTCTGTGGCCACTTAGGGTTGCTCCTTCCTTGCAGCACCCCGCCCCGCCCTCGCCAGATATGCAGGCCAGGTGCAGAGATGTTTTCCCCTGTGTCCTCCAGCGGGCAGGCCCTGGGCCTCCCTAGGACTGGTACCCGCATCTCCTCATTTTTCTGTTTCTATCTTCAAAACAAAAGTATGTGGTACTTTTTTTTTTTTTTTTTTTTTTGAGAAAAATATACCAAGTAACAAGAACAAAAGCTTTTCAATCCCCTCCTTACTCTCCCCCCTTTGTTTATCATGCACAAAACCATACCACCTGGGTAACAGGGGCACAGCGGCCCCTGTATTTCCAGCCTGACACCACTCTCAGGGGTCCCGTCTGCTGGGAAGCTGGAGGGAGAAATTACTTCTTGGCTCCAATACAGACTTGCTCCCTTCCAACTTGCCAGGATCATGCGGATTACTCTGGCTGCGGAGGGAGGACCACCCACGGAAACACAGCCAGGGGACACGCAGGCCTTGGGAAAACGCGGGTCTCATTTATCAGGGTCCCTTTACCTAAACAGAAACTCCTGGGTGAAAACGAAGCAGGGGAAGGCACCGCCTTTCTCCCTCATGGAGAGGAATGTCTTAGTCTTCTAATTCTTTTGGGCCCTCTCTGTAGGCTGTTCTGTATGATCCCGGCCTTAATGGAAAAATGGACGAATTTGATTATTTCAGTAACCAAAGTTGGGTGGCAGAGGAGGGGCGACTTGCTGTGTTTTCTTGCGGAGCAAGTAATTCTTGTATGTGCTAGGCTGATGCTAATGGAATGTGCACTGACCCCTTCTGCCATCTTTGAACTGATGGCATATGTCCTCCATCCCCTGGTGGCCTTCCCTGGCTTTTTCCCCAGCAGCTGGGAAGGGCCACACTCTCCTTTGGGGATCAAACCTGAGTATAATTTTATTCAAACTCCCCTCCCCCAAAACCAAGTGAGGAATTCTCATTTTAAGAACCTTTGCAAACATGTAAGGTGAAACCAGCACAGTATAATCATTTTAAATCATTTTCAAAGAGTTGTAATCCATTTCTCTTTTTCTTCCTGAATTGTATCACCAGTTTGCACCTTCAGACTATTTCCCTATTGAGATCATAGTTTTTTTCTTAGTGATTTCTAGAAGCCATCTTTATTAACTAATAATCCTTTGTCATTTTATTCTATACCCATTTTCTTTTTACCATTTCCCCATTTGTCTTCCTAAAACCTTCATTTTTTAATTTGAAGGCACCTGATGATAATGTGTAAAGGAGCTACTCGAACTCAGGTGGCATTCTGTTACCCAATTAGGACAGGTCATGGGCCAGTGGCTGAGGGAAGGCTGGTCTGCCTGGGACCCAGACCACAGTAGCAGCTGTCCTGAGCCAGTGAGGACTCCACAGGACAAAGGCCATTCCTACGCTGGCCTCACAGAGCATGCACAGCCCACCTGTTGCTGACATTAGAGGTCAGCCATACCGGTGGGGGTTGCCTTTCTTGAAATTTCCATCTTAGGCTCCAGGTGAAGATGGGGCAGAGGCAGGAGCTTCAAGTGATTACTCCCAGGGCAGAAGGAAATTCAGAGCACATAAACCGATAGAGGTAAGGCAAGAATGGCCATGGAGTTGGGGCTGGGGGATTTGGGGAGCATCCACACTAGAGGAGGGTATCAGGCACGGTAGGCAGGGCATCTCCCGGCGGTGATTTGGAGCTCAGGCCCTGGAGTAGAGTGGCCTGAATTGTTTAGTCTCCCTGAACCTCCGCACCCTCATTGGTAAAGCAGGGAGGAAGAACATTTATATTTCCTTCAAGGATTATTACATGGGAATTAAACCAGAAGGTGCTGTAAAACCTAGCCACAGATTCTCTGACGCTCCTCTCGGCAGGAGGTGGGGTCTCTGTGCTGGCTTCGTGAGCTTAGCCAGACTTGGCCCTGTTTGGACTAAGGTGACCAACAGAATACTGGAGCTGTGGCTGGGTCACAGAGGAACACGTGACTTCTTTCCTAGTTGCTCTTGGAGCCATGAGCTATCATGTACGAAGTCTAACTACGATGAGGCCACCATGCTGGGAGGAAGCTCAGGCCACATGAAGAGGTCACGTGGAGGCTGGGTTGGGTGACAGTTCCAGTAGAGCTGAGCCTCTGGTCACTGCAGGGTAGGTGCCAGACCTGGGAGTCGAGAAAGCCTTTGGGTGGGTCCAGAGCCCCGCTGGGCCAGTTTTCAGGGCAGAGGCACTGAACTTCACTGAGCAGACACAAGCCACCCCAGCTGGGTCCTATTCAGATGACCAGAGAATCATTGAACAGGATGGTGGCTTTCATACCATGAAGTTGTGGGTCTCTCATCTGTTGTCAGGCAGCAGTGATAACCAGAACGTTGCTTAAGCAAAATGGATTTGCACACAGTTTGCTTTGCAGCAGTTATTTAATAAACAGTGGCTCTTGGTAGTAGTATTGGTGACAGAGCTGTCCCAGATGGAGAAAAAAGGCTCGCAGGGAAGAAAAGCAGACAGGCCTGCTCAAGGAAAGCTGATCCCAGGCCTTCCCACCTGCGTCGTGTCTTTACTTTGGCTCCAATGTGAGCCCCTCTTTTCTGTCTACCTACAATGTCCAAACTGCAAGGAGCCAGGAAGTAGGTGGCAGGAGGGCCTCAGCATTTCCTCTTTCCCATCCCCCTTCTCTTTAAGGAAAGTTCTAGAATGGTGTGGGCAAGGGTTGTAGGCTGGAGGGGAGCCTGGGGGGTGTGGTGGTGGGGAGCAGAGGGAGAGCGAGAAAACATTTTGCTGCTTGAACTTTAAAGCCAGGACGATACATAACCAGAAGAATAGTCCCGTAGAATCATAGCATCCCCGTCCCACTTTTCAGTACACTGGGTGCCTTCCGAGGCGTTCCTGTGTCTTCAGGCGTCTAGGGCAGAAAAGATGTTCTTAGCACACTTCTCACAAGTGTTGAGTGTTCAGCAAAAGTAAACATGGAACACACAGCAGTGACTTTGCAGCAAGTACGTGTGTGGGCAGTGCCTCCTGCAAAGGACAGGGACCTCTCTGTGGCTGGGCTTCTTTCCTCCAGTGGGTCCCATCAAGGTCACCTGTCCTGTCCTTCCCGAGCCCTCAGGTAAGACAATTAAGAGTTGTGACTTGAGGGGGCTCAGACCAGCAGGAGGCAAAGCCTGGGACGTAGCAAACATGGTAGAATTTTGAGCAACCCATCCTTTTTCTTTTCTTTTTTTTTTTTTAAAGATTTTATTTCATTATTTTTAGAAAGAGGGGAAGGGAGAGAGGCAGAGAGGGAGAGAGACATCAATGTATGGTTGTGTTTCACCTGCCTCCAGCCACAGACCTGACTGGAGACCTGGTTTGCAACCTTGTTACGTGCCCTGGCTGGGGAATCGAACCTGCGACCTTTGGGTTCACAGGCCGGCGCCTTAACCAGTGTGCTACCAGCCAGGGCTCCATCCTTTTTCTTTTCCCTGGAGATGGTGGTCCCTGTGGCAGCATCCTCAGGGGGCCTGGGAATCTGCTCTGGTTTCTGGGTTTCTGCTGCGGGCGCCGCCCAACTCTCCTTCTATCCAAGAGGCTTTCCCTCCTGTGAAGAGGCAGGCAGAGTGGCACCAGGAGATTTTCCACAACTGCAGGAACATCTGGGTGGATTGTCACAGAGGGCCGTGGGCCTCAGGCCACAGCCCTGCTCCTGGCTCAGCTCTGTCACACCTCACCTTGACCTTCAGCCCAGGGGAGGCGGCCCCAGGAGGCTCCCTTGCCCCTCTTCATTCTGCTCTGCTGCCTTCACTGCTGGTTGCTCTGCCTAGAGAACCGGAAGAGAGAGGGCGAGACGCTGAAGGGGAAAAGAGACTGGGAGAGAAGACGGAGAAAGAGAGAGAGGCAGGATGGAGAAACAGAGATGGAGAGAGGAGAGAGGAGAGAGAGAGATGAAAAGACAGAAGAGAATGAAAAGACAGGAGAGGTTAAGGGAGAGCTTTAGAGAGAGGGAGAGAGAGAGAGAAATGGGGGAGGCAGGGAGAGAGGGGGAGAACTTCCCAGGGAGGGGATGGTCCTTTGAGGGGACGTGCCCAGAGGGTGCGGAGAGAGTGGGGGAAGCGCCCTGACTCTCCCATCCCAGCTAGACTGACAGTGGCCAGGTGTCAGGGAAGGAAGATGGGCATCAGATTATTAAAGGACATTTAGCTTTGATGAAAATGTCCGTCTGCTTGTTTAACTATCATGAGAGGGCCTTCCTTTTAATCAGCTAAATGTGGCTGAGTGGGGGTGAAGTGAGCAGTAAATCATTTTGTGACAGAGGACTGTTCTGTGGGAAGCAGGGAGAGAGTGCAGAGGGGCCCAGGCGCTGTCTCCCACCAGCTCCCAGAATGCCGACCCCTCCTTCAGAAGCGGGCAGATGCGCTGTGATTCGTGCACACACTGCCTAGCTCACAGCCTTGCCCAGAGCGGGGCTCAGTAAGGTAAAGTTTAGTTTCTCCCTCCACTTCCTCCCCTCCCCCGCCACCATGACTCCTCCAAGTTTATGTTCTGAGGGGCTCAACGCATAAGAAAGGTGAAAGGTATACACATGGAGGGCGTAATTGTTCACTCCTGAAAATAGTGCCTTTGAGAAAATTACCCTCCCTTTAAAAAAGTGAATTGTGCCTTGGGTTTATTTGAAAAGGAAAACAATAAACAACAAAATCCAAAGAGATACAAGATCTTACCTTGAGGGAAAACCTGTCCCCTATCCTCCTGTGTCCAATGTCACCTGCTGGGTAGTGGGAGGAGAGAGCAGCCCCATTTACATTCCCATGACAGGAACGGGCTGAGGGTCCATGCGCTCAGATTTAGAAGCAGGGCTACCTCTGGACAAGATGGTCTTTGCCAAGGCCTGGTCTGCTTTTCAGGGCTGGGGCCTCTGAGCATCATCCTTGATTCAGCAGGATTCCAGGTGGCCTTGGATTCTAGCCAGGAATCCGCTATAGAAAGTTGGAGAGAGGAGAATTAGATCCATTTGAGTCTTAGTGGGGATTTGGAATCCCCTGGAGTTCTTGTTTATTGCATATTCTTGGGCCCCACCTCCAAGTCTTGCTTAGAAAACAAAAACTCATTTGAAAAGACACAGGCACCCCTATGTTCATTGCAGCATTGTTTACAACACCCAATTGTAGACGCAATCTAAGGGTTCATTGGTAAGAGGAATGATGTGGTACACACACACACACACACACACACACACACACACACAGGAATATTACTCAGCCGTAAAAAAGAATGAAGTCTTGCCATTTGCAACAGGAGGGTCTCGTGCTGAGATCAGTCATCTTCTGAGGTTGGGGGATGGGGATGGGCGAGAAGCAGGGCTTCATGCAACAGACATTCCTGGTACTGTAGGTGGTGGACAAGGCAGCAGAGTTTGCAGAGGTTGAATTCATTCTTGACCACTCGTTGCTGACTCAGGGACAATCTGAGCTGCTGTGACCTTGAGGTGAAACACCCCAGATCTCATTACTCGTTCCTTCAGGAAAACCTCCACTCTCGTCCCACCCTCCTTTGTGTGACTAATTTCTGAAATCTCTGGAACGGAGAGGCATTGGATGAGGTTTCCCGCTCTGGGGGGGCTGTGGGTGCCAGACAGGGATGGAGGCAGAGGCGGGGTGCTGGTGGGTGACAGATACAGTCACATGCCATCCCTCAAGAGCAGCAGCGTTGGCCTCCGGATTGGGTGGCAGCAGCTGGCGGGGTGTTGGGATAATCTTGCCGATGACTGGGTAGATATGAACCTCTTGTGTTTGTGGATTCCAGAAAGCAACATGCTCCTTGATGACAAGGCCATGGTCATTGTCTGGTGGGATCTGCCTGGCCTGGCTCTGACAGCTCTCAGCTGCTCCATAAATCTCCCATCGGTTTCATCTGGCCAAAAAGATGTCATCACCATTTTCTCAGAGCGACGAAGAGGAAAAGGTCAATAATGAAACAGCTCTGCCACCTCTGCTCAAATCCAAGAAGGGGGAACTTCAGTTTTTCAGGCGAAGGGGAAATGAGTGCCCTCTGGGGTGGTTTATGCTATACTGATAGTTTATATTCATGCATTAGAGATTATTTCGAGGAGGGTAATTGTGGCTTAGTTCTTATTAAACTCCAGTTCATGACACAGGACTAAGTGGGTGGGAGCATATGCCTGTCCTCAGGGGGCTCCTGTTAAGAATGCATTGTGTTTAAATTCCCTATTTGGTCCCTAAATTCCCACTGCAGCACCCCAACAATCATTTGTTAACGTCCTCCTTTTTGCTGCCCTAACTCCATGAGGGGCAAGCAGTCCTACTATGCTAAGACGAAGCCAAAGGTCAGAACGATTTCCATCAGTCAAGTCCTCTCACCCCTTCTCCCAAATCCGTGGCTCTGGAAGCCCCCTTAGTACTTGCTGGAGTTCGTGACTATTTTGTTTTTAAAAAAGACTTTAATGGGACAGGGAAGAGCAATGGGGGAAAAATCAACTGTAATGCAACAATAACACATTTTTAAAAAGGTTTTATTTTTTTAGAGAGAAAGACAGTGAGAGAAACATCAATCGGTTGCTTCTTGCACACCCCCAATTGGGGACCTGGCCCACAACCCAGGCATATGCCCTGACCGGGAATCAAAAATAACAAACCATTGGTTCACAGGCCAGCACTCAATCCACTGAGCCACTGGCCAGGGCTACTTTATTTATTTACTTTTTAGCCAATCAGCTTTATTTTCTGCTATAACAACTAAGAACTCCCTCATCCAGCAACAGTGAAACAATATAGCTGAGAGTGTGGAAGGGAAATGACAAGTAAAAAATTTAGACCTATAACAAGGTAACAGCTTCTGTAGGGAATCACTGCCCTAGGGAAGGCTGTATGGCCCCCAGAAGGACTGACTCTGGGCCAGTCTTAGATCTCCTTTCCCAGGGGAGGCTTGGAGGAATAAAGTCGGGGAACACCCAACTGGGAAAGCTGGTTCAAACAGCGGCGGATAGCATTTCCCATTTCAGCAGGGTCTTCACTGCTCAGATTGCTAAAGGAGAGGAAAAGAAAATCAAGTTAAACCTGGTAACTGACCTAGTTCTCTGTATCCCCTCCAATGATGGCAGACCTGGTACACGGTGACCACCTCCCCAGACCTTAACTTTGGGGGCCTCCAATTCAACGACCCTCCGGGGACCAACCCTTTTTGAACTAACATGGTGAGAACGTTGCCAGACACGGTGATCTCCTTCACACTGCCTTCTCCGTCGGGCTGGACACGTTGGGCCAGGGACTGGCGGGCAATCTCTGCCTCCACAGAGGACATGAAAGGCACCCCGAGGGACCTAGTGGAGATTCGGTTAATGCATCATCCAATACCGACTTTGCCTGTTTCCCCTCAGGCTACTCTCAACTGTTTTAGTCCCCTCACATAGGCTCCCCTCCTTCCGGATCTGGATCCTCGG
>PVIW01002238.1:192320-231490 GCA_004026585.1 Noctilio leporinus
CCCCCCCCCCCCCCCCCCCCCCCCCCCCCCCCCCCCCCCCCCCCCCCCCCCCCCCCCCCCCCCCGGGCCACCGCCCAATGTCTCACTCGGGCGCCATGGCCCTTTGTTCCACCTTCACTCCACATGGCTGGCCCACCTTCCCTGTACCATGGCCTCACCTAGGTCCCTCCCCGTGGCCAATTGGCCACCCATCAAATACGTTACCCATAGAGCATGTCAATTCTTGGCCTTCCAGCTGCGGGCGCACCAGGTCCTGGCAGGATCCCTCCGCCCAGCCTAAGGGCCAGGAGATTCTGAGCTATGGCCCTGGCCCTGGCCCGTCCCACGCCGTCCAGATAGGGCCTGTTTAAGCGGCCCTGGCCTTCAGCATTCTCGGGCCCGTTCGGGCCGCCCTGGCCTTCAGCATTCCCGGGCCCATTGGGGCCGCCCTGGCCTTCAGCATTCCCGGGCCCGTTGGGGCCGCCCTGGCCTTCAGCATTCCCGGGCCCGTTGGGGCCGCCCTGGCCTTCAGCATTCCCGGGCCCGTTGGGGCCGCCCTGGCCTTCAGCATTCTCGGGCCCGTTCGGGCCGCCCTGGCCTTCAGCATTCTCGGGCCCGTTCGGGCCGCCCTGGCCTTCAGCACGCCCGGCCGCACCACCTGCTGCAGATGCCATGGCCACCTAGCTGTCGATCTGTCACTTCCGGCGGTGTGCGGGCTTTTTGGCTTGGGAAGCCCCGCCCCTGTGCGCGTGACGTCGCTCTGCGTCTAGACGCAGGCCTTCCTCCTCCGCAAAGTCTGTGCAAGCCTCGAGGAATTGTGGGAATAAGGATGGGGCCTCAGAGTGCACTTCCTGTGGGAAAGGCGGTCGCGCTGACGCGGGCGGTGCTGAGCGCAGGTGCCCTTGGCTCGCCCTGGCGGTGCCCGAATCAATGGCTTCTTCCTGCCAACCCCTGGGCGTCTCTGCGGGAGCGCAAGCAAAAGTGCTGCACGTTCATCCTAAGGTATTTTTGAAGATTTTATTTATTTTTAGAGAAAGGAGAAGGGGACCTGGCCTGCAACCTGAGTGGGAATCAAACCGGGGACCGTTTGGTCTGTAGGTTGGCGCCCAGTCCACTGAGCCACGCAAGACAGGGCTCGTTCTGCTTTTTTTTTTTTTTTTAGATTTTATTTATTATTTTTAGAGAGAGGAGAAGGGAGAGACGCAGAGAGGGAGAGAAACAGCCATGTATGGTTGCCTTTCACCTGCCTCCAGCCACGGACCTGACTGGAGACCTGGCCTGCAGCCCGGTTAGGTGCCCTGGCTGGGAATCGAACCAGGGACCTTTGGGTTCGCAGCGGCGCCTTATCTACCGAGCCACCAATCAGGGCTATTGTTCTGCTTCTTGATCAGTGATGGAGAAGTGAGTTATGGGCTGAGAATAAAAAAATAAAATCCCAAATGGGCTCTGCTGGTTTATTTTTTTGAGCCATTTACTTATTTTATTGAATTCTAACATTTTGTCCTTTTCTTTAAAAAATTAAGAAATGGAATTTTAGAGAAAGGGGAAAGGAGGAGAGAGGGAGAGAAGCATAGGTGGGAGAGGAACGGGAAAGGATAGCCTCTCGAACCTGCTGACCTGAAGCCCGAACTTGCTGACCTGAAGCCCAGGCATGTGCCCTGAGGGGATGAACCGAGAAACCTTTCACTTTTCGGGTTGTTGCCCACTGAGCCACTCCCTTCATGGTTTAACCATTTCTTAGGTTAGTATTTCTCGTAGCATAAACAAAACCAAATAACTCTTCTCTTCTGGTCCCCCCACCCCCCCAATTCCTGATCAGGCTGGTTGTCTTCCTGCCTGGTGTCAGTTCCCAGAGCCCCATCCCTGTGGGCTCTGCTGGCCCATAGCTGCCACGCACGTTCCTGGCTGCTTGGTGACCACAAACGTATCTGTTGCGAGTTTCTGCTGAATCCCATGATCAAAGACAGCGTTCTGGCCCTGACTTGCGTGGCTCGGTGGGCTGGGCATCATCCTGCAAAGTGAAAGGTTGCCAGTTGGATTCCCCATCCGGCACATGCCTGGGTTGTGAGTGCAGTGGCATCTCTTTCTCCCTTTCTTCTCATCTCTCTAAAAATAAACAAAAACCTTTTAAAAAAAGAGAGAGTTCTGTTCTCAGGTGGATGGCCAAAGACCCAGGAAGAACGGGGCCGAGTGGGGGAGAGATGTTTTGGTTTCTACCCACGTTGAAGCCAGTGTGAGGGCACGGGTGGGTGTCGGCCCTGGTGGCTTGCTTTCTGCTGGTCGGAGGCTGGGGGGGATTTGTTACACCGCGGGTTGTCATTGCTGTGATTCTGATGCAGTTGGGTGGGGAGGACCGAAGAACTCGCATGTCTAAGGAGACCTCACGTTGCAGATGCGGGACCACACGTGGAGAACCACTGGCTGAGCTGTGGCGCTCCCGCGGCAATGTATTTAATCTCGTATCTTGTAGCAGATGGTTTAGCAGTCAGAGATTCCTTCCATGCCCTGTGCATTCCTTGCACAGCCCTACGAGTGTGACGGTGGTTCCTCCCAGCCGAGGTGGGGTCCCTTCCCCCACTGCCCAGAGTCTGGGCCACCTGATGGCTTGCTTTGTCCAGTAGGATATGCCAGGCAACCTTGGATGAGCCCAGAGTCTCCTCTCCAGAGGCCTTGCAGCTTGCTCCTTCGCCCTCTGGGGCTCTGCCCTGGGACCATGATGGATGGAAATAGGTCTCCTGCATGGAGGACAGGAGGCCCCAGCCAGCTGCCAGCCGCAACACCGGATACATGAGTGAGGGCATCTCAATGTTTCAGCTCAGCTAGGATTTCCCACTTCAGGTTGGGGTTTCTCCACCCCAGGACCTTTGACTTCATTTTCATGAGAAACCCCAGGCAAGAATGACCCAGCCAAGCAGTTCCTGTCACAGAAACGGTTTGAGTGAATAACTGTTCATTGTGGTTTGAAGCTGTCAAGCTTTGGGGTTGTTTGTGAAGCAGCAGCAGGTGACGGGGTGCGCCAGCTCACGCAGTTGAGAGCTGTTCATGTTGGCTGGCTGCCTTCAGGTAGGGTTTGCTGATCACTTAATGCTTGGCATGACAGTGATTTGCAGGGCCGTGAGCATGTGACCCAACCTTGCCATCGAGTCACATCTCCAAGTAGCATCTCATGCAACCCCCACTCTTGCCATACCAAATTATTAAAACTGTGCCACCAGTGATACGTGTATTAATATTAATGGAACTAGCATTCGTTGCATACTCGTAGTGTGCTGTGCCCATTCTTATTTAATTATCGGGGCCGCCCTCTGAAGAGTGGATTGATATTAGTTCCATTTTATTCAGATGAGGCAGCTACTTTCAGAAAGGCCACAGCATCCATGACTGAGCTAGAATTTGCATGGAGCCTGACCTTCTCTGCTTCTTCCATTGCTTCTCTCCCTGTGCTCGGACCACCCCTCTTCTGGATGTTCTGTTTCTCTTTCTCCAGCAGGAGAACACCTACTTATAGTTCAAGACGTGGATCCAAACCTCCCCTGTGAGATGTTCCCTGATGTCCTGAGCTGGTGACATATGTTCACTGAAGGCCTGTGAAATGGCAGTTGCTGTTCTGCAAGCTGGGGGTGCAGCAGTAAACATCAGACAAAACCCACAAAAACAGCAAAGTTTCTGCACTGAAGAGAATATTCTGGTGGAAGAAAAGGAACTGATTCAGATGCATAAATAGCATCATTTTGTAAGTAGAACCCAGTGCCATGCTAGTGGGTTGGTTGGAGGGGATAAAGGAAGGAGAAGACTTGAGGGTAGAACCTTGGGACTTAAACACATGGCGCGGGCAGCTTGTATTTCCCCTGACGGGGAACGTGAAGAGCAGGTGTGCACACGTGTGCACGTTAGGGGCGGGGAAAGAGGCAGGAGCTCAGTGGTTCTCTGAGATGTGTTACGTTTTAGGTTGTGGCAGACATCCAGGTTGCTAACAGGCAGCTTCCTCATGATCTGAAGGGCAGTGGAGAGATCTGGATTGCGCTGTCATTGCCAGCCCACCTGTGCAGCGACGGTATTTTAGGTGATGCTGATGGGTGATACTACGCAGGGAGGTTATAGAGAAGGGAGAGGCCTCAGGTCTGGTCTGGTCTTTGCTCAGGCAAGTTTTTCTCTTCTCCGAACCAGATCCCACTCTCTTCTGGCACATGGTGAAATGGTTTTTTCCTTAGTAGACTGGGAGTGTCTTGGGGGCAGGCACTGGGTCTTCTCTGCTATGATGCTCAATGCAATGTCTGACCCCGGGAGGTTCTCTCTCAGTGTTAACTGGTGTCCTGTGGTCATACGATTGAGCAGGAGCTACTGTCTTCCTGCAACTGTAGTTTGGCCGTGGTCAAGTTCATGCTTTTGGTCTTCCAGAATACCGCTGTAGTCCAACCTCAAAGTAGCCAGGTATCTGATGCATCAGGGCAGAAAGAGAGGAGGGGTCCCTCCCCCCATCATGTGTGACTGTCAGGAGGCCAGGTGACCTGAGCACTGAGCTCGGGCTCAGAGGGGCTGTAATTGAGTGGTCACCACAACTTGTACAAGGAAAGAAACAGGGAAGAGGGCAAAATTTATCCACAATGTTTACTTGATAGTATATCAGAGTCTCACAGAGGGAGAAGAAAGACATGACGAAGGAGGGGTTTGATTTTGTGGAGCAGCTGCTATGTGCCGGATGGTTTATATAAACTTGCTACTAAAATTTACTAAAAGCAGAAGTGTGCCATCAAACAGGTAGCATTTGAACTCAGCTTTATCTATCTCTGGAAGCCACCAGGACATGAAAACTTGAGGGACAGTGAGAAGAGAATTAGGCTCATATCAAGCCTGAGGTCTTTGAGCAAATCAGAGATGCAGCCTTATTGTCGCCTGGTTTCCATGGTCTGGTGGAAAGTCAGCTGCACCCCCACTTCTCCTTTGAAAGGTAATCCATTTTTTTTCTTTAGATACTTGAAGATTTCCTTCTCATCCTTGGTTTTCAGTGGTCTTTTTTAGACAAGCTCCTAGGTGTGGATCTCTTTTTGTTTACCCTGCTTGCGATTTGTAGGGCTTCTTGACTCTGTGGTATGATGGTATCTTTCATCACTTCTGGAAAATTCCCAGCTGTTATCTCTTCAAATGTTGCTTCTGCGTATTTCTCCTCTCTTCGAGCTGAGCCCTTAATAAACACACGTTGCTTGTCACTGCATCCTGTCTCTTCTCCCCTCTTCTGTACAGTCCTTTTGTTTCTCCTATTGTGTTCTGATAATTTCTTCTGAACTAAAATTGTTTACCAAGTTAAAAAAAAACACTAAGATTATTCTTTGAGTAATTGTTAGTTATTGCAGTTTTTCATTTGCACATCTTCATTTTGTTCTTCTTTATAGTTTTCAGTTCTCTGCCAAAAGTCTCAGTTTTGCTTGTATTTATTTCCTTGAACATGGGAAGCACATCTAGAACCTTTGTGGGTCTGCTTTATTGTTTGTTACTTTTTTTACTTTAAATATATACTGCTTTGTATTTTTGTGCCTTACTGCTTTTCCTTGTGTTTGGGCACTGTATTTGTAAACTTGTTTGCAAAACTCATTTGAAGTTGGTGATATTATTTTTCTTGCCAGGTTCTTGGGGCACCAACAGCGCAGGATTGCTCAAATCCGATGGCAGTACTTGAAGCAGAGCAGTAAGTCTGCTTCTGGTTCCCACTTGCCGTAGAGGGTACCCTTTTGGAGTTCCAATCCAGAGCGAGGCCCTGTCCTGTTCCACGTGGCCCTTGGATTCCATCTCTGCTCCTTGAACCTTGGGAGGCTGTCAGAAGTGCCACTCTGCCACCCTGCCACCCCTTGCAGAATTAGCAAATGCCCCCAGATCGCAAAGCAGCTCAGAGAAGGGAACTCATTGCCCCCAGCCTTCTCCTTCCCTCGGATTCTGCCTACTAATGCTTCATTATTTTGCAAGCTTTCTGGTGTCTTTTAGCAGGTTTTTCTTTTTGAGTGTTTGTTGGTTTTTATCCTGAATAATCTTCAGTTTTAGTAGACCACAAAACAAATGTTTATAAAGAACAACTAAGTAAGCTGACAATATATTTCGCTGGCTTTACCCCTTTTCTTTCGCAAAAGGTGGTGTGATAGACAAAAATTCTTACAAAGATACCACTTCTAAAAAAAGCACGTGTAGCTTTCCCACTTAACCTGTTTTATCATTGTATGCTTTAGTGACAAATCCTCACATCTGAGGGAACATGATCTCCATTTAGGACTAATAATAATAAAAATAATTATGATTTGACATTTACTGAGAAGGGGACAGGGTATTCTGCAATTGCCTTTGAGTTTGTTAATGATCTCGGCATTTCAAAATGTACCAGGGGGAAGCGACTGAGCTTAGCAGTATCTCTCTTCTTGATCTATTCTAAGAAAATCCAAGAATTTCCTCCATTCCTTCAGTTGAGGGTTTTCTTGTTTGGCAGCTTTTTTCTTTGTCCCCCCTTGGAATGGCGGGTCATCTGAACGACCCAGTTTGCTATTACTGGTCACGGGGGACTTCGCTCTGCCAGATCTCATTTTCCCCTCAGCTCTGCTACAAATTACTTGCGGGACGGAGGCCCCATGTGTCTTTGTTTCCTCTAGTAAAGAGAGGACAGTAACACTGGGCTTACTTGCCTCACAGATAAGCTACACGGGAACTTAGAACCCCATGCACTGCAAAGTGCTGAAGCCATTCTCCCTGGGCCCCACCCAAGGCTTTGCGGTGGATCTGAAGGTTTGGGAGGGAGGCGCAGGCTGACGCTAGCCGGGGTGGTGGCGTCAGCCGTCTGTTCTGTGACTATCTGAGCATCAGGCTGGCCAACGGTACACTGTCTAGGACAGCAGTCAAGTCTTAAATCTAGATCACGGGTGAGGCTCTATCACACTTTTTAAAAGCCCTTTTTCCAAATAATTGCATTTCCGGAGGCACCCTTGGATTATTGTTTTCTTAGTTTGTGTTGCTAACAGTGCTCCGCAAGCAGCCCCACAGTGTGCACTGACCAGGACTCGGGACTCGGCAGGAGAGAGCCTCCGAGCCTGACCCGCCCTGGCCAGCCAGGCCTGCCCCCTCCAAGGGCCCCCCGGGTATCACTCTTGGCTTGGCCTTCCTGAACTGTGCGGAACCAGGGCTGACCCTGCCGATCTGTGGATGTGTGGGCAAGACAGGTCCCAGTGTCCCGCCGGGGCCGTGGGTGAGGGGGATCTGTGATGCAACGTGATGGCATTTGTGACAGGGTGAGGGAAAGAGATTGCTGGCTGGGTCTTCAAGGGTGCGATTAGATTACAGCCGGAGCTGCTGTCTGGCGGAGACGGAGGGCCCGGTCCTGTCTGTTTCATGGGCCAAAGCTGCACGTTTACCGGCGGGGCGGGTTCAGGTCGGAGCCGTGGGCAGGGCCCAGTGGACGGAGCCAAGTGCAGCCCTGGGCGTTTGCTTCGGGGCCTTGGCTCCTCTCCCTTCTCTGGCTGCTTTTTGTCCCCACGCTGAGCAGTCTGGTGAGCCGGGATGCCACCCACCTGAATCTTGTCAATCTCAGCTCAGGTCCCCTCCCCTCCTATCACCCCTCCTGTGTTCCGTGCATCTCAGGAGAGGTGTCCTGAGGCAGCGGCCTGTGTGGTGGCTGCAGAGACCTTGGCCTTGGCGACAGATTCACCAGATTTGAGTCTTTGCTTGACTACTTCTAGCTGGGTGACCTTGGGTGAGCTATGGACCCTTTCTGAGGCTCATCTCTCACCTGGGACAGGGAGAATGGGAGGCTCCTCTTAGCAGTCGGGAGGGCCCGTGAAGTGCAGTGCATCCTCTTTTGCTCTAGTTTTTGGAACATAGCATGCAGCCGATGAATGGCATTTATTTCCCTTTCGTTTTTCTTTTGTTGTTTTTGTCCATTTGTCCATGCCCTGTGTGAGGAAGAGGGAGATCGGACATAGTTGGGATGCACTGAAGTGATGATCTCAAATGTCATCTTCCATCTCAACCTTGGGGGAGAGTTCCCAAGGACCGTGTGGGTGCACCGTGGTGGGAGCAGCGTGCAGGAGGATTGGGGAGAAGCTCCAAAGAGCGCCCCATGCATCTGTGGGGGCTGAGTCCTGTCTGCTTAGTGACCTGCTGGCCTTTGTCCCTCTCGCCCACACTCTGTGGGTCCCTCTTTGTAGCACAAATCTCAAGGATGGAAATGCTTTATTCCCTACCAAGTCAGATATTTGTTCCTATTTTCAAGGTATTAAAAAAAATTAACACCCTAGAGTTTCCTAAACCTCAGTTGTTTATCCTGATATAGGCGATATTTATGTTATTTGTTATTTACTTTAGTTTAAAAAATGACTCACTTTTTTTTTTTTTAACCTGAAAACTCATTTCAGCCTTGAACTATTATATTCAAGCAGTCATGGGTTTGCATAATGCACAGATGACAGCAGGGCCAACGTCCCAACTTTAGAAGGGAAAGACAATCGGGAGAAAGTCGTGACATGATGAATTCATGCGAAAGAAGAAGGAAAAAAGATAATCTTACTAAGTGACTAAAAGCCCGGACAGCATTTAGGTGTGGGGGTTTCCGTGTGTAGTTTACATAATTGAGGTCACATCATACGCATTTTCTGTCCTGATTCTTCCATTTAATGTAAAATTATAAGCATTTCCTCTTGTCATAAGTATTCTGTCCACATCTGATTGCAGTGGTTGAGCTTCCTGTGGTGGCTCCGGGTGGCATCTCGACCTCCCAGGCCCCCTGTCCACAGGCTGTCCTCCCCCAGGGGGCTGGGATGAGGATAGTCCTGCTCCCTGTATCTGCCGCCTTCTGCTCAGGGCTCAGAGATTCGTGCAGCTTGAGTTTTGCTCTTCACCAAAATCGTTTTGACTGATCTTTATGACCTAGTTGGGGTAGAGAACACAGTGGTTTCCAGCTGCCGTCGCCTGTACGTAACTCTCATGTGATAAAGGGACCTGCAGCTCCAAACAAAAATAACATGGTCTGTAACGAGCCAGGTTCTCTAGGCAAGAGAATCAGGGAGCAGCCTTTTAGACCCCAACCAGGGGGAGTCTTGTCACTCCCGTCCCTGGGCTGTGCGGAGAGGACAAATGACCCCCTCTCCCATTCCTTCTGGTTTGCTCTGGAGTGTCCCTCTCCCCTTTGCCTGGACTTACTAGGGATGGTAATGACGGTGCCCTGGGGCATCAAATATTTGGGAACTCACTGAGGACACAGCCCCGAGGCTCAGCCTCCACCCACCCTTGTCTCTGAGCCCCTCTGTGGCCTGGTCACCTTCCCTGGTCATATTCGTGTCCTCCCACAGCGGCCAGACTCTTCCATTATCTGAGTGGATAGTCTAAGTGAGACAGGGCCTCCTGACCCAGCAGGGGGATTGGAGATGCAACTGGGAGCCAGGACCCTCCCGCAAGAGGGTGAGGAAAGGCAAACCTGGCTTTGGGGAGCACTTGTCTGCCCCGTGGCAGCCAGAGACTCAAGGGCCAGAGGGGTTGGGGCTGTTTGCACCTCTCACTGAGCCCTAATGGAATGTCTTGTTTGGGCACTCTGGGCAAGGACGGCAGGACCAGCAGCTTCTACCGGGCACTAGACAGCACTGGCTTGCTGTTGGAGCCGCAGCCTAACCTCTTGGTTAGCCAATGTATCTGGACAGGGACCGGGCTGGTCAGTGGCTACAGACGGGCCATCAATGCTCAGAGCCTGATTGTCTCACCCTCCCAGGCTGGACAAGCATGACACAGTGATGACAATTACACCCGGAAGTTAAATAAACAAGACAGACCCTGGATGCTTTCCTGTGATATCATCACACGTCTCAATAGAGCAGAGAGAGTGGGCTCACATTGCTGCAGGTTCAGAATTTTCATGGTGCTTCCAGAAAGCCCATCTTCCAGGCGGAGCGGCGATGGGAGGTGTTCTGCGTCAGGCCCCTCTCTCCCAGTTGCTCTGGGCCACCCTCAGCCCGGCCACCCAGGGGCAGTAGGCTGTGGACGGGGGCTGCCCTGCAGCTGCTCCCTCTGGATTCTCCGGGATTCCAGGCCGGGCGCTGGGTGATTACACCGCTGTTATCTGGGATTAGCTATTTTCGCTCCTGTATTTATATCCTGGAAGCTGCGGCTTGATGCTGCCAGATGCCAACATAGGCAAACAGTCCTTCTGGGCCCACCTGCTACTCTGCTCACACCAGGCAAGGTGGCAGTTGGTGGCCACCAGACCTGCCAAGCCCTCTATCCCCTCCCCAAATGCCCAGAGTCATGAACTAAGACACAGGGAGAGGCGGGACGCGGCCTGGAGGTGGTTGGGGGCTGGCAGCGTCCCCTCAGAGGATGCCTGTCACTTCCCTCATCCCCTGAAGTCTCGGAGTCTAGGATCCCTCTTGCCCGCCGCCCACCCATGTGTAGCTCCCCTGCTGGCACTTGAGGCACGCTGCAGGCCCTCCTTTTAGGCTGCCCGGAAGAGTGGCAAGAGAGTCCCAGGCTGAGTGCAGGAGGGTTAGAGGGCCTGCTCCATCATCGTGTGGCCCCTCCTCCCTCTCCCCACCCAGCCCTGCCCTCTTGGAGGAGGTGGGGAGGTGCTGGTTTGTCAGGTCTTTCAGGAAATAGAGAGATTTTTCAAAGGTATGTTGTATCTCACGAGGACTGGACTGGAGGACCTCAGCAAGCTGCTTACACATGCAGCCTGTTACTTAGCAGGATTGGCTCCTGCCTATGGCATGTGGTGAGTGGAATGCTTGCCTGGGGCCTGGAGGGTTGCTGGTGGAGCCACTCCCTCTCCTTCTGGATGAAAGTGGACAGTGCCAGGCCTTGGCTACCCTCCCTGGGTCAGGAAGAGGCCCCGGATAGAGTCCCTTGGAATTCTGCCCTGGAATTCCCCCGGGGGAAACAGCGTGGCTGAGTTTAGGTGCCCAGGGCCTCCGTAGGCCCAGTGTTAGCTCTGTCTCCAGGCTTTCTGCTCAGGCCCACCTTCCAGGGCAGGAATCTCAATGAATTATCTCTCCCAGGCTTGTATTAAACATTAATAAACAATCAGCCCTGGCTGGTGGGGCTCAGTGGATTGAACGCCAGCCTGCAAACCAAAGGGTCACTGGTTCAATTCCCTGTCAGGGCACATGCTTTCTGGGGCCAGTTGGGGGCGCACAAGAGGCAACCAGACATTGATATTTCTCTCCCTTTCTTTCTCCCCCCCTTCCCCTCTCTGAAAATAAATGAAACCTTAAAAATAAAAGCCAATTAATACCTTAGCATAGAGTCCTAAATCTCAGTTGATTGCCAAAGTCAAGTAATGGTCTACGAAGACACTGTGTCCTTGGTGTGTATGAGATGGATTATTAACACCGAAGAAACTGAGGCCAGAGAGGGGAAAGAATTCATTTACAGTCACCCAGCTTCCAGGAGGTGGAGCCAGGTCAAACCTGTGTCTTGCCTTTAAAGCCAGTGCATGTGAAATAATTTTGAAAACTGTGTCAAAATTATCTTGCCCTATTTCCCTCCATGGCCACCACCTAATGCTGACACCCTTCTGTAAGAACTGCTGTCTTTCAACCCATTTAGCTATTTATTCTGGCGTTGCTTTCATGTTTCCAAATATGCGTGTGCAGCTTTCAAATCTGACCACAGTTGCTTGATGCCCGGTCATGGCAGATGAGGATTTTAGCTCACTTCTGGCTTCTCTTGAGTCTTGCATTTCCTTCGCTTGCTCTGAGTTTCATTGTTGTCTTTGTACGTTTTGGCCTCTTTAAGAATCTGGTAACCCCCGCCTCTCAGTTCATATCTGAATTGAAAGCTGACTGAAAGCTCTGCATTCTTTTTTTTTTTTTTAAATGTTGAGATACGGTTTGTATACCATAAAATTTATTCCTTTAACATGTACAATCCAGTTGCGTTTAGTGTACTTACAAGGTTGTACAACTATTCACCACTAATCCCAGAGCATTTTTATTATCCCCAAAAGAATCCCTGGACACATTAGCTGCCTTTCCCTACATCCCCTCCTCCGGCCCCTGGCAACCACTAATTAACTTTATTGAGTTTCCTATCCTAGGCATTTTAAATAAATAGAGTCATACAACATGTGACCACTGTGTCTGGCTTCTTTCCGTTAATGTGTTGTTCTCAAGGCTTAGCTGTGTTGTAGCGTGAATCCTTCATTCCTTTTCATGGCTGAATAATATTTGATCATATGGACAGACCACATCTCGTTTCTCCATTTAATAGTTGATAGACTCTGGGTATTCTTGAAAGAGATTTCCCAAACAATGTCTCTTTTCATTCTCAGTTCCACCTCTACATTAGGTGAGAATGGGGTGCCTCCTACCCGGGCGCCTTTGGGGGCTTCTGTAGAACAAGTGGTAGCCCCACCACTCAGCCCTGCAGGCCCCTGGGTCTGACTCGCTTCCTCTCTGCCAGGTCATTTACATTTCTCTTGGGAACTGCACTTAGGCATCAAGGTGAAGGGTTCCAGGTGTCTCCTGGTTTCACTGACCATGAAGTCTGTGCATGTTTCTTTTTTTCGTCCATATTGTAGATCTCAAAGAGTCAGACCTCTGTCTCACCATCTTGACCCTCGAAGGCCCACGGATACACCTTTCATCTGGCTTCCTTTCAGGCACCGTATGTGGATCAGATTAAGGGCTAGCAAGAGTCATTCATTTAATTCTTTCAACAAGTGCAGATTGATCACCTACTCCACCTGGGTACTGCGCAGGGGCCCTCCCCACAAGGCACTCCCAACCCAGAGCCATCAGGAAAGGAAATGGACGGCTGCAGTGCTGAAGGCATGCACTGAGGGAGGGCCTCTCTCAGGCCCGAAATGAAGCTTTAACTCTCCAGCAACCCTTTACGCATTCAGAACAATCACCATTAAGGTAGAGACAACCAAGCGCGCCTCTGGCCCTCTGCTGTGCCCAGGTGCGTCAATACACGCTCCTTTGGTGCCCCAGGGGTCCCAGCTCCCTGCAGCCTGGGGAGATAACCGGGTTTACAGTGCCGACTCCGCCTCTCCGGGAAGCTGGCCCAGAGCCTGGTGGGTCCCTGGCCTCGGTGGGGACACAGTGTGAGTGATGAGTCCTGGCAGCGCACGGCTCTGCCTTCCAGACAGGCGGGGCCCCATGGTAGCGGTGTTGGGGAAGAAATGTGTTTTGAGCCCAGCCCTGTTTACCTGGGTGTGATGAAAAGGACAGTTACAGCCCACAGGCTGCTGGTCCTGGACAAAGGCCCCCTGCCCTGGGAAGCTCCAGCTGCCTGCGAGAATGAGTTGGGGGCTGCAAACATACCTGCCCTTTTTGGGGTCAGTGTTGCACTTTTCATGTCTTTTCTCCTTATCTCACATCCTGTCACTGAAAGATAAGGGGGGGTCAATGCTACCTCAGTATTAGCCCGAGTCAGGGAAGTGGCAGAGCTGGCCTGACACCTACATCCTATTCTGGGCTTCTACAGGCTGGGGTGCTCTGGGAGGAGGGGAGTGGCGGAAGGCTGGGGGCAGGCAGTGGGCAGCCTTGGCTCAGGAGCATTGCCAGGTGACAGAGGCGTGGGCCTCGTTCTATCCCCCTTCTGGTGCAGAAGTAGACCAGGGAGTGAAGGCAGATACGTTAGGAAGCCATTTCTAACCAGTAATGTCTTAATGAAACAACAATCTGCCTCACAGAGCAAGGGTGGCCCTTGCTCAGTTTTAGCACAGATCAGAAGTTGTTACAGGGATGTTGGACCAGGTCACTTGGATCCTCCCAAGTCTGGACTCTATAATCTCAATAAGCAACGACTAATACCTACTGAGTGCAGGCCATCTGTCACTTTATAGGTATTTAGTTATTTAATTCTCACAACAGCTCTCTGAGGTAGATACTACTAATTATTATTGGCCCATTTTAAAGATGAAGAGCCCGAGGGTCAGAGTTGTGGTTAGTTAGGCTTTTTCCCATCAAAATGGTGGGGTGAAAGGCATTATACATATTATAGCATATGAGAGCCTAGGCCCCAGGGAGCTTAGACTCCGGAGTCTGTCATGCTGTCCCAACTAAGTGGCCTTGGGAAAGCCCCTTCCTGTCCCTGATCTTCAGTTTTCTCATCTGCGAAATGGGCACCATCAGGGTGCGTCCCTTGTTACTTCTCTGTCTACATACAGATGTCAGCTAAGACCCAACCCACATTTAGGTAATGGTCCCAGGTCACTGCCTAAGCTTCATCACTAGAATTGAACATGTTCATCCAAGCGGCTGCGTTATCATTTATTTAATATCATAGCTATCATTATCATTATTTCATTATTCAAAGGTAAATCGGCAAAGAGGTATGCCATTCTCCCCTCCATCTTAGTTTTGGTGTCCTGATCTTCTGAAATCTGTACATTTTCAGCTGATGCCACTTTTATCACATTTTGTGCCTCTACTTTGTGGTGGGACGAAGTGCATCTTGCCTTTGTTCCTAGAGCTGAGCGTTTGGAGGAAGTAGCTTGTTAAGTCTGTGACATGGCAGTGGGACTGGGACTGCAGCTTGGGTCCCTCCAGGCAGGTTGAAATCCGTAGCTCAATGTTGCCTTCAAGTGAGAACTTGGGGAACTGCAGGGCAGGCCACGGGGTCTGCAGCCTCAGCTAGGGTAGGGGCGGAGGTGGGGGTGGGGACAGTGTTTGGTTTGAGGTGCAGGGTTGAGAGAGGAGCAGGAAGTCCTCTCCAGTCTCAACGAGACACTGATCTGGTTCAGAGATGGACCAGTTAGATGACAGTCACCAGGCTGCAGACTTTTTGGGTTCTGTTTTCATTCCACTCAGTTTTATGGTTGATTTCTTTTCTAGAAGGAGAAGATGGTGATGATGGTAATGATCATGGTCACCATTAATGAAATGTCTTCTATACGTCAACCTTGTTAGGTGGTTCATACGCATCAGTGCTAAATTCTGTACAGTGCTGTTAGAACTGCTGTTTACACGGGAGAAAATGGACTTTCAGAGGGGTCGAGTCATTTCCCAAAGTCACCCAGCTGTCAGGCAGGAGTCAGTTCAAAGTCCAGTCTGTTAAGTCCCGCGCATTTGACTCCCTGACCCCTTCCCTCACATAGACCTCCTGGCCAGTCTTCTCTCTGCCTGTGAAGTTGCTGGGCCAGGTTGGACGGACAAATCCCCACCTCACACCAGTTGCGTTTGCAGCCCTAGGCCTGCTTTACCCACCTCACAGGGCTGCTGGGAGGCTCCACTGCTAACCCTGGTGGCTGGCGGGCTTCAGGGTCAGTATCGAAGCCACCTCGGCCCCTGCGGACCTGTCCCGGTTCCTCAAAGGTGGCCTTGGAAGATCGAATGGCACTGGCCTCTCAGAAGCTTAGGTTGTTCGGACCCTGTGCTCCTGTGCTCCAGTGAGGAGGGGCCACCCTGTCCTGGAGAGGAGGCTGCAGGCTCTGCCCACTGGTCCCCCAGCGCTGGGGGCTACGGCAGCAGTGCCAGCCAGCCCCGCGCGGCCCTACTCCCCGTTAGAAACAATACTAATTAGGCTAAAAAAACCCAAAAATTATTTAAAAAAATAAAGGTAAAGAAAAACACAAAATCTTCACCAATCCCAATTTCCAGGTAACCCCTGTTAGTTATAAATAGCAAAAAGTAGTTAAACCGGCACAGAAAAGCTGAAGAGGGAAAGGAAATGTCCCTCTTTCAGAGGAAGCTTGAAAATAGCCGCGTGCATTTCCTTCACGGGGTTTCTTCAGCTTAGACCTACAGGCAAGTAAAACAGGTAATTGTTTCAGCAGCCGCAGCGCCCCTACCGTGTCCCGCCCTGTCCCTCGTCTGGGGACCTTGCGGCATCGCAGGGTCCTGCTGCTTCGTCAGGGTGGCGTGGGTCGCGCTGCGCCCGCCGGCTGCTGGAAGTCCCGCTGGCGGCGGGCACTGATGCTTGGTGCTGCCCTCGTGTCCGTAAGCCCCTCGCACGCCCGCCCCACGGCTCCTCCTCCCCAGCAGCGACGACCCCGTCGCCCGGGCGCAGCCCGCTGGCCCAGTCCTGCCCGCCCCGGGTGCTGAACGGCTGCCCCCTGGTGGCCGGCGACAGGGTGCCGCTTGCTAGCCGGCTGTGTCCGGTTACCAGCATCGCCCCGAAGCCCACTCTTGGTGTCAGTGGCGGGAGGGCGCGGGCAGCAGAATCTTTGGTTAACCCCAAAGCCTCTGCCGTACCTACAGCTGCATCCAGCCCTCCGTCACCGGGAAGTAGCTGTGGAAGCGGTTGGGGCAAGGACACGTGGTTGTCCTGCGTGTCTGGGCCTGTGGGGCAGTGACTGGGTCCCTGCTGTGTGTCTACTCTGGGGGATGAAGTGCAGTTCCCCGTACACCATGTCCCCCATCCCTGGGTGGCGTTGCTCGTGGACTGAAGGATAAGCCATCGAAAGAGCAGTTGGCACATGGACTTGAGCCAGTGTCTGGGCTTTGAATTTTACCCACTAGCTGTGTGACTTGGGCAACTTAGCCGTTGGTCACCTCAGTTTACAAACCTGTGGAATGGAGGCAATGCAAGTTCCTGTCTCACAGGGCTGCTGCAGAGGCTTAAGTGACTTACTATATAAAAAGTGCCTGGTGTGTTGGCAATGTGATGTAAACCTGAACTATCATTGCAATCATTTTCTGGCTGCTGGGATTTGTGTATATTTGTTTGTTTATTTAGAATTGCTCCTTTTCCCTTTCAGTGACAACTGCTTTCCCTTCCTGGACTTGCGCGCTGTGTTTCCGTCTGGTCTGATACAGATGGAGGAGTGTGCAGAGGGGCGATGAACTTGCCTGAGGCAGTGCGACCCCAGGCCGGCTCCAGCCAAGGCCGCAGCTTGGGGGCTGCTGCTCCCGGCCCTGGGGAGCCACCAAGCAGGCTGTCACTAGGTGTCCCCAACACCCCAGCCTGTCAGGCTGAGCCCAGTTCCTTCTGCTCAGCACCAGACACCTTCAGGCCCTGGAGTCAGGAGGCAACCAAAACAAAGGCGTTTATCTCGTCCTGCTCTCCTGCTGCTCAGCTGGGCTGCTGGCACTGCTCTGGACAGCGTAAAAAGTCAGGCTCAGATGACAGAGACAGAATTTAGAGCCCTTTTGGATGGCAGCTGGGATTCAAGCTGTCAGCCAGAGGCGAGTCAGCACAGTCGGGCCTGTGGAGCCGCTGGTGCTTGTGAGAGGGCAGGGGTGATGCTGTGCAGGGCTCCCGCCCCCGCCCTTCTATTTATAATTTCCGTGATAATAGGGCCATTCATCCCCCCTGCAGGCCACTAATTGCTCTGGAGCAGGGGGATGACAGCCTAATTATTAACTTCACAAAAATTAAAGTTGGCCCATGTCAACAAAGTCCATTCGCTGTCACCCAGATGCAATCTGCTGCCCTGCCTTGTGGCAAAGGGCAGTGAGAAAAAATCGGAAAGCCCTGGCCTGGTTCCAGCCCCCACAGACTTACTTTCTGGCCTCAAATTGTCTTTGGGAGGTTCTGCTGGAGGAGACAGAATGCCTCCCTCTTCTTGGCCAGCAACTGTGGGGCCCTGCTCCCCTGACAGGGGCCAACAATTTGGTCCCTGGAAATACAGCCTCAGAGAGTTGGAAGGGACCTTAGGGAGATTAAAACTCAGCGACCACTGGGCCCCATGCAGCCCATGGGTATATTGTATTTGGTTAGTGGAGTGTTTAAAAAGAATTGAGGTGAAATTCGTAGTATGTAAAATTAACCATTCCGAAGCGTACAGGTCAGTGGCATTTAGGACATTCGTAATGTTGTACCACCCCGTTCTCTGGTTCCAAACAGTTTCAGATGGAAACTCCGGTCGTACCCTGCCCACCCAGACGATGGCCACCACCTATCTGCTTTTGCCTGTCCTGGATGGAATCACACACAAGGTGGCCCCTGGGGACTGGCTTCTGTCACTTTGTAGACTGTTGTCACGGTCCAGCCATGCTGCAGCATGCACACATTCGTACTCTGTTCCTCCCTAAGGCTAAATTTGTTAGAGGGCTTTTCAATTAGTTGGCCAATTGTATCTTATCGAGGTACAATCCATGTACCATCCCATTCACCTGCTGACATGAACAATTCGGTGGCTTTCGTAATTTAGAGTTGTGTGACCATCACTACAGTTAAATTCATTTTTAATATTGAAAAATCAAGAGATGTTACAGAACGGCTAGAAAAAGCCGAGGACCTAGTGACACCCAAGCAGCATCACAGCACAATGGGCAGCCGGGCTGTCTAAGTGGATTTGTGCTCCCTGGTGGCTGAACCGGCCGCGTCACTCATTTGCCCTCCTCCAGGTTCTGGAGCCACGTGAGTGCACGAGCCTGGATTCTGGTCCAACACCCCAGTGGACAGATGAAGAAACAGACCCGCCAGTTTCAAGGCCATGTATGATAGGATGTAGAATGGGCTGCAAGTAGAATGCATGTGTCCTGCCTCCCAGCAGTGCTCCTGCCTCTGTGGGGAGGCACTTCGCGTAGGTCCTGAATTGACTTAATCAGAACCTGGGTCTCAAGGGAGGTGCATCCCTATGTATAAGACAACCCTTGTGCTATGTGATTTCATTAATGTTCAGGTTGCGGGTGTTTGCCATTTCTTCCTTCCTCTGGTCCCTTTACCTCAGATTTCCTTTGGGGAAATACGGCAAATAACCACATGGTTTGGATAGGGCAGGCCCTGATGCCCTCTTCCCAAGGCGAGAGCTGTGACTCTCCGGGCTTGACTGTTAGACTCCTAAGTTAGTGTTTGAATTGGGGCCAGGCAACTTTTTCTGGGGTTACTGGGGAAGAGAAGCTGTCCTCCTGCCATGGCTGCTGAGCCCAGCCTCCTAGGATGGTGAGATGTGAGCTGAGGCCTGCTGCGGGCTGTCTTGCCACTTCTAGGAAGAGCTGGCCTGTGATCTGGGCCAGGACAGGCGCAAGAAGGACAGAGTGGGGAGGAAGGAGGTCTCTAACGGTACCACTTGAGCACCCTGATGCATCTGTGCCTGAAACCCAGAAGTTTGCGGTGTTAGAGCTGAAGAAATGTCCTTTCTTTTCCTAATCTGGACCAACTGGGTTTCTGTCACTTGTATTGAAAGGCTTCATCCTAAGTGTGTAAACCACTAAACCATTAGTACTCAATGCACATTTACTGAGAACTTAGCCTGTGCCAGTGTTTTTACATACAAGATCCCATTTAGCCCGTACAGTTAACACTGTGAGGGGGGTTGGCTATAATTATTTCTAGTTTATGGAGGATAGGATAGGATAGGGGGTAGTTAGGGAGGATACTTACCCAAGGATACTTAGCTTGCCAGTGGGCTTTCAACCTCAAGTTCAAGGTTAGTTCCTACATGGCAGCTCCCCAGTGCATCATGGGAAATGTTTTAAATTTTCAAGAGTGTAAACATACCTTCTGTCTCCCCTTCATGATAAAGGTGTTCCAGGATGATGGTGGAAAGTTGAATATATAGAAAAGTATATTAAAAATGCTGCTTACAAATAACATCTTAACAGTGCAATTTTGTAACATAGGAAGTTTCTGCAGAAGTATAAAACTCCACCCGGGATGTACAACTTTCTATTTTTATTTACCATTTAAAATGTTATCATAAGAATGAGTTTTCCCCTGAGTTGGAGGGAAGAGGCAGCATGCTGAAGTTTTGGGGTAACCTAGGGTTTAGAGCTGTGTGTGGCACCTCTGCCGTTGGGGGTGCCCCCTTTCCTGTGTCCAGCGTCGGCCAGGTGGGCTGCAGTGGAATGGGTGCTGATGTGAGTCCATGGGGAGGTGGAGCCGCCTCTACCAGGAACAGTGGTTTCGCTGTGGGTGTGACAGATCATCTCAGACCTGGGAAGCTGGTAAGTCTCTTTCCTCCCTTTGCCTTCTAGATCACAAACACTATGCCTGGCATGGCCGCCAGGTGACGCTATGGAATAGGATACAAATTCACAGCCTGGCTGGCTATGGAAGAAGAAAGAAGGGCAGAGCAAAGTTGAAATCCTCAGAGGAAAGAGGAAAGAAAGCCTATTAAGGGCTCACCATTCAGGGCGAGGAGAGAACCCACTGGGGAAGAGGGATACAGCAGGAGTGAGCCAATTGCTATGTTGGCATTGAAACATGAGAGGCAGCGTGATGTAGAGGGACTTTTCTGTGGGTTCTGGGGTCAAACCGACTGGATGTGTGGGCCCCAGGACCCAGGTTGGTTAGTGGCCTTCCTACCAACCCCAGAGAGAGGCAGGCTGGGTTCCTGCTCCCGGCGGAGGCCTGCAGGTGGCCGGAGCTCTTAAAGGGTGTGTGGGCAGCGCCCCCCAAGCATGGACCCCAGAAGGCAGCATGGGCGGATGCTGGTCTGGGGTGATAGGACAGGAACTTGCTTACCATTACGTCAGCGAGGCTGCCTTCAGCTGTAAGGAACAGAAAACCTGACCAGTGATGGCTTAAGCTATGGAAAATACAACGAGCTCACAGACAGAGACTCTGGGGAAGGCCGTTAACAGGTTTGGCTCAGCAGCCCCACAGTGGCCATAGAGGCCACGGCCTTTTCTTTCTGCCCACTCCACCATCTTCAGCATGCTGGCATTTGGGCTTTATAGTTGTCCTCTAGGCCACAGGAAGGCTGCTGCTGCTCCAGACCTGCTGGCTGGAGGGCCTGGGGCATTTTAGTCCTTACCTGACCTCCCTTGTCTGTGCCCCAGGGTCCCTGAGCACCCCCCTTCTGCCTCCTGCTACTTCGGGTCACTGCACTGTGCTGGAGGCGTCCCGCTGCGTTGTAATGCCCGGTGAATCAGAAGCCCGAGGGCACTCACCAGTCCTCTCAGCTTCCCTCTCTTTCTCAGGCCACTGACTGTCCCTTCGCTTCCCCAGATGGTCTGGTGGGGGGCAGGCTTGGGACAGGATCATTGCAAATGCCTCTTGAGGGCTCCCCTCAGCTTCTGTGCTTGTGACTGGATCGGTCATGCCATCTTTATGCGTAACACATGACACTGTTTTACCACTGCACACCTGGAAGCCACCACCTCGGCCGCTGTCTCCGCCCACCAGCCCCCTGGAGAATTCAGCGTGTGACCTGGGCCAGAGGCTGCTGGCAGCAGACGGGCACTCTCCCACTTGATCCGACGCCAACACGTGTGTGTCAGTCTGGTTTTCAAGCTCCTGTCCGTTGCTGGCTTTTCCTGTTTCCTTGCCTGAGTTTTTAACATGCATTTCTATACTGTGTGGACTGACGGAGGGTAGGTGGTTGGGCCATCTCACAGAGAAGGCGCCCAGGAAACAAGGAAGCAGAAAGATAGAGGAGCAATAAAACTGAATTGTTGGTTGGAAGTTGCAGCTCTCAAATCTGCGGCCACTGAAATGGTTTGCTAAAGACCTCTTTTCATTCCCTGAACCTGATGATAACAGCGATCATCATCATCATCGTCACAGCCACCATCGCTGAGTGATTTTTTTGTGCGCAGGTCGCTGAATTCATTTAATGTAGAAACTGTTGTTACCATCATTTTACAGATGGGAACATGGAGGCCCGGGAAGGGGAAATGCTTGCCCAAAGTTACATAACCAATAATACTTAGGGCCAGTGTTTGAACCCTGCACCTCCTAAATGCCGGTGCTGGACTTGGCTGCCTGACCCCTCCCAGCCCGCTGTCCCTGCAGGCCTGACCAGGGATCCTGACTCAGAACAGTGATGCGCACGCGCTCTGCTGCCGGTAGTGGGCCTGACAGGGCAGAGCTAGAACTCTTTTTTTTTTTTTTTAAGTTGGCTCATTTATTTTTATTAAAACAATTTTTTTTTTTTTGCTTTTTTTTCCATTCCCATGATGTTCCACCCGCCCAGGTCTTCTAAAAGCCCTTCCCCCGCCTGCAGGCTGGGTGTTCTGCTCTGGTCGGCCCCCTGGTGGGCAGGTGGAGCAGGGCAGCCTTGCCTGCCTCCCCCTGCCCCCTGCTCCTCCTTCCTCCTCACTGCTCCTCCCTGGACTCCCACCCAAATCTGGGCCGTGATTGATGGTGTCATCATGTAGCCCTTTCCAGGGACAGGGGGTGGGGTTATCCCAATGTTTTTCTGAACTCAAAGAATTGCTCCAGTTTCGTGGAACTCAGGGATGGCCTTGACTCACTGCGGGGTCAGGAGGCCCGCTGCTCTCTGCCTCCTTCCTTTGCGTCCCTCTCCTGGGCCCACCCTCTCCACCCACAGCCCCAACCCCAGGCCCGCCTCGACGCTTCTGATCCAAGGAACTGCGTTCTTAGAGGCCCTGCACTTGGCTTGGCTGTGGCCCTTGTCCTGGACCTGTAATTCTCAGTAGCTCACGTCTCCATGTTTCTCAGGTAGAACCCCCTGCGCCAGTAGCCCCAGCCTGGGCCTCTTGGGGGTACCTGGCATGCCCACTTGGGATGGAGGAAAGAGCCAGTGAGGCCTGGCAGTGCCCCCTGCCCCCCATCTCAGCTCAGCACTTCCTAGGACACTGAGTAGTATAGGAGCCTCTGGAGTCTTAAGGCAGGGACGGGGAAGAGGGAAGCTAAAGTGAGACACAAATGGAATAAAAAGGAGCTTCAGCGTTCTGTCCTAGGCACTTGCTGCAAATGATCTTGTTTGCTCTCCATAGCAGCCATCTCCAGTGAGAGCTGTCACCCCGTTTACAGACGAGGAAACAGGGATTCGCGGCGGGACACTGACTCACCCAATCTCCACAGCTGAGCAATGGCCGCGTATCCCAGTTAATCCCCCACCCCCTTTTTAAACCTGCAGCACAAGTCTTGGCTGGTGTGGCTTAGTGGATTGAGTGCCAACCTGTGAACCAAAGGGTTGCCGGTTCGATTCTCAGTCAGGACACATGCCTGGGTTGTGGGCCAGGTCCCCAGTTGAGGGCCGGTTGAGAGGCAACCACACGTAGGTACTTCTCTCCCTTTCTTCCTCCCTCCCTTCTCCTCTCTCTAAAAATAAATAAATAAAATATTTAAATCTCCATCGCAGGCCCTTCTCCCAAGTCCCAGACCCTCAGATGAGACTCCCCACGTGGCTCTGGTCTGAGTAATCAGTATATTTCTTCTGCAGGCCCCTGTGACTATGACACAAACTGGGTCAGTGAGAACCTTGGGAGGGAGAAGCTCTTTTTTCCTCTGTGATTGCCAGGAGGAAGGAGACAGTGAGCCTGCAGCCTCCGGGGGATGCCACATGGCATCTCCCAGCGTGGCTGGTGCGAGGGAGGCCGGGCCGAGAGGTGGCGAGGAGGTGGCTGGGCTCACAAGGCCCCGTCAGAGCCTGGATCCAGCGATGCCTGAAGCTGGAACCCCTGGCCTTTTTTGCGGAGGGAGCCAAAAAATTCCCCTTATTGTTGGCTGAAGCCGGTTTGAATTGGGCCGCTGCCACTGGCAACCCGAACCGCCTGACAATTGCCAGGACTTGCCCTCGTTCCTGTTGGAGTGAGTTTGTTCGGTTGGTTCTTCTGAAGCACCTTCTACACAAAGGGCTTTCAGTCTGTCTCGCCCCCACGTGGGCTCTGTCCTTTATATTCAGCTGTTTGCTCCCCGGCCGCGTGCATAGAAGGTGCTTTATGCAGTTTTATTTTCTTTTCATTTTCTACTTTTTTTTTCTTCTCAATGAATGACTTGTGAGTTCTAGACTCCTGCCTGTTCTGACCTGGTCATATATTTAGTTCTCCTCACCCCCCTGCCCAAACCTGGCACCCTCCCACCGCTGTTTTTGTTGCCTTTATAAGTGTGTGTGATGCTCTGAGTGACGGGGTGGGACCCTCAGAGGCCCTTGTTACCTGGGTGCTCTTAGAGTTTCGGGGCACTTTGGCTGGTCCTGTGTCTGTCATTTCTGGTCACCTCAGAGAGATGCTCGGGACCCCGACAGTGGGTGGCTCAGTCCTCCACACTTTTGTTTCATCCAACATGTGGCCCGGTGTAGACAGAGAATGGAAGGTCAGCTGGCTAGACCGCTGTTCTTTCTCCTAAGGTGCGGAGTCTAGGTAGTTGTTGACAAAAAGGGTTGCTTGGTTTCGGACTGCTGTTGGACGGGGCAGGAGCTGGACAAGGAAGCTCCTCTTCTGGCAAAGACAGGCTCACTGCCCTGAAATGATCCCCATTTTCCCAGTGGGTAAACCAAGGCAGGAATGCAAAACCGCCCTGCTGGAAATGGTAAGGGAGAATCTGACCTTCAGCCCCAGAATTCCACACTGAGCATTTCTGCCCCACGTCATTCCTCCAATTGCTGTCTGGTCGCGTCCCTTCCCACAGCTGTCAGAGCTTTGGGGGAGGATGTCACGCTTGTTAGGACCCTCACTCCCCGGGCAGCAGTGCGGTGGGTGAACCGCTGACCCCCGGGCGGCCACAGGAAGTGTGACTCAGGGACTCTGGCTGGATTCTGAGGTCTGTGGGGAGAAGCCAACAAGCCGGATTGAATTCTTTTGTCCAGAAGGTTAAAAATGTAAGGGAACGATAGCGCTAAACTGCTGTGCGCTTCCGTTGCTCTCCAAGGACCCAGTCCTGCTGGAATGACGTGTGAGCCTCACTGTGCTGGCTGCTGGAGGCTCTCGGGGGATGCGGTGGCCCTCAGAGGCACAGGGGTGGGCCCTGGGCCCCCAGGTCATGGTTGGACACCTGCAGGCCTCCAGCAGGGCTGGGAGCATTCACAGCGGGGGTTCTTGGCCAGCGCAGGTGGTGGGCAGCAAGGAGGGGGCTCAGCCTGTCCCTGCTGGGAGCCCCAGCCTTCATTTCAGGAGTCTCCCTCAGGGAGGCAAGGGAGCTCGGTACTTTGGCATATGAGCCTTGGAGGGAGCGGATCATTAGAAAAGTGGGCCCCACATGCTGGAATGGTTGGTGGGAAGTATTCGCAGCCCCCAACCACCCCTCTGCCAAGTGCCTGTTCTCCTCCAACTTTTGCTGCCCAGTGGCCATTCCTTTTCTCTCCCTGGCAGTGGTGTCTAGTTTCCTTTGGGGAAATCTCAGGCAGGTGATAGGGTGGGGCTGGTCTTAGCTCCCTGGTTACAGGGGTGGGCCTGTGACTCAGCCCCGCCAATCAGCACCATCCCTTGCTCCCTTGGGGGCAGGGGCGGGTACGAAGCTTTGGTCAAACTAGAGCAAGAGAACATGTTATCAGTCAAGATGGGCCAGGTTATGCTGCAGTAACAAATCAACCCCTCCAGAGTTTCTTGACAACTAAAGTTTTTCTGTTTGTTTTAAACCTCTTTCAATTACTGGAAAAGAGAAGTACATTCTTCCTGTTGGGGTTGCAAAGCTTTAGGATCTAAGTCCAGGGAGCCACCCTGGTGGAGGTTCTCTTGCAGACTCCTGATTTCATTTGAAATCCTGGGTCCAGTCATACCTGAACCCTCTTGCCTGAGCCAGTATAGTGCTTTTGTAGTTTTTCTTTCTTCCTGTCTTTTTTCTTTTTAAGATTTTATTGATTATTTTTTAGAGACTGGGGAAGGGAGAGAGGCAGAGAGGGAGAGAGACACCCATGTATGGTTGTCTTTCACCTACCTGCAGCTATGGACCTGGTTGGAGACCTGGCCCGCAACCCGGTCATGTGCCCTGGCTGTGAATTGAACCAGCAACCCTTGGGTTCACTGGCCGGCACCTTATCCACTGAGCCACCAGCCAGGGCTCTTCCTGTCTTCTTTTTTTTAGATTGCCCTTGCTTGAACCTGAAGTAATCCTAATATATAAACTCAGACTCTGCTCCTCCTAGTAACTGCTTCAACACTTACCTCCTCCAAGTAGCCTCCCCAGATTAATGCTCCTGCTGTCTGATTCACTTATTTTTTCATTGCTCTCTCAGGATTTATGACTTTTATTTGAATGGCATGATTTTGTGCTTATTTGCATAGTGTCATTTTTTCATAGTTCTTTTTTAATTTCCTTAATTGGATGATTTTCTAATGAAGTAAAAATGAAATGAAACAAGACAAAAAGATATTTCATGAGCTCTTCTGACCACGCAGCATGGTGCTGGGTGCCGGGGTGGAGTGAGGGTCAGTCATTTAAAAAGAACCACAGGTGGCTTGAACTGGGGCAGAGGTACACTGTCACACGAGGAATGCCCATCCAGGCTGGTGGAGTCCCCTAAGGGGTCCCCGGTGAGCAAGGCTCTGTCTTGGGTGTTGTCCCATGGCCTCAGGGCTGCTTTGAAGGCCACCCTTATTGCTTTTGGGGAGAAGGACCCTGTAGACAGAGGGACCTGAGGGAGGAGGCAGAGCACGTCCTGCTTCCTGACTCGCCTCACAGGTGTCCTGTCCCCAGGCTGTGGAAGCTGCCTCTGCTGTGGGCTGGGGCGTCAGTTCCCCGCCAGCCCCGGAGTATGGAAAGTTCCTCCCAGGTCTCTCGGGCTGAGTCAGCATTACATCATCCCTGTCTCACCTGGAGCCCAGCAGGCCTGCCTCCTGTCTGCTGGCCCAGTGACCAAGTCCTCACCGCGCTCTCCCTGGATCCTTCGCCTGAGAACAGATTCTTTCGGGGGGGTGGGGTCCCATCTTGACCTGAGTCTTTGCAAGTGCCGGGCCCTGTCCCCGAGCCCGGGCTGGGTCTCACTGGCCGGCTTCTGCAGTTCTGCCCTGCCCTCCACTTATTTCTGTCTGCCCAGCTCTCCTGGACCCGCCTGCCGCCTTCCTGCTGGGCTGTCTGGGCTCTGGCTGGTCCCCGTGAGCTCACTGCATCCAGGCGGGCCTGGTGGGACAGGGCTCTGGGGGCAGGCAGCACCCTCTGCCCCTGCCAAATTGCTGCTGTCTCCCTAAGACTTCCCCCACTGAGAACCAGGGTGCAGGGAGAGGAAATGGCAGCCCCAACGTCACTGTGCGTGTCTGCAGTTTTACCCAGAAAGGTGGGTGAAGCGCCTGGAGAGCCCCAGAGGAGAGGCAGCAAATAAGCGTTCTGAGAGCAGCGCAGACTGTCTTTCCCTGCTGGTTTTGGAGGAACTGAAAGGGATAATGCTTGGAATTCTATATGGCATTGGGTCTCGTGGTCCAGACCCAACCCAGGTCCTTTCAGGATGGAAATAACTCGGCAGCTCCCTGCGTGGCCACCCTTGCTGGTACCAGCAGCATCTTCTCGTCGTCTGCACACTGCTGTGCTGGTGTTTGCAGAAGGGGGTCCCACCTGCTCGCTGTGCACGCTTCCCCCAAGGAGGTGGCTTCCTAGTAACAGGAGCTTGCATCTCACTGGGCCTCCCTGTTGTTTATCTTGTCTTCAGATGACTCATTGCTCCTTGTGACTTATTGACAGGCCTGAAGTGGCCCTGCAGGGAGTCCAGGGGCTGCGGGTGGCCGCCCAGCTCCTTGGAGGAGCGCCTGTACCCCAGGGCGAGGAACTGGGACTCAGCGCAGCTCCTCAGTCACACCCTCGGGGAAGTGACTTACCCTCCAGGAGGCCGTGCCATTCTTTGTAAAAGAGGAATCATGATGTCCACTTTTCTGGGACATTGCACAATGTTATCTGTTCAAAAAACTGGTCCAAATGTGGAAGTTGAGGAAAGATTTCCAAGCTCGGGGCTGTCTGCAAGGTTGTTGTCATGGAGTGCCTGGGCCCTGTGTGCCTCACCCAGTGCATTCATTGCATAACATCAGCTGTGCAGGCTTCCTTCTGTGGGTCCCGAGCTTGGTTCCCAGCTGTGGTGGGAGCCTGAGGTGGTCTCATTGCTGCGGCAAGTGCTGTCTCCCGCCTGCCCAGGTGTGCATGTGGGGCTGGTGTGGCCTGTGGTGCTGAACCCACGGAGCAGAGCTGCCCCTCACTTTGTCTGCTGGCTGCTCTTGCTGCTTTTTCCTTGGCAGAGACTCCCCTCCCATGCTGTCCATAGAGATGGTGTTTTTCCAGCTTCCCTGGTAGCTAGGAGGGACCTTGGGACTCCGTTTTGGCCAGTTACATTTAAGCTGAAGTGTTGTGTAGCTTTGGGGAAACATTCCAAAAGGACAGCTGGTATATACCTTTTTCCATCTTTGTTCCTTCTTCCATCCTGCTGGGTGGGACGTGGACTTGATGGCTGGAGCTGGAGCAGCCATACGGAACCATGAGGTAATCTTGGAATCGGAGGGTGTGGATGGTATAGAATCAAGAAAAAGGAGCCCAAGTCTTGAACTGCACTCGAGCTACACGGAGCACCCCCAACTACCTACCCCCTGACTTTTACCTGACACGGAATACATGTCTGTGTTAATTGAGGGATTTTGTTTTGGGTTTCTGTTTCTTTCTGCCAAACCTAATTCTAGTGAGTTCACAACCTTCCCCATGACCCCACCACTGAATTCTGTTCCCCAGACACAACCACTTGCTACCTTCTAGTATTTACCCCTGGGCATCTAAATAGCCCACCCCCCTGCTTTTTCTCATTTATTTGTTTGTTTGATTTAGACATTTTCTATTGACTTCCTACCATAAAATGTTAGGATTTAGCTCCCTTTGTTCACTTCCCAACCCACTGCTGCACTCCACCCCTGCCCTCCTTCTCACCCTGCAATCCAGATGGCTGGTGAATCCATATTATGTATTTATCCATTATGACAGCCGTGTAATTATTTTCACAGCCAAGCTAAGTTTATACTGTGGGAGTGTCCCAGGATTACATTTTCTTTTTCAGTATACCTTTCTATACTGAAGCCACTGGGGCTTCATCTGGGGTTTGGTTCGTTTTCTGCTCTTTCAGTACTTTATTAAGGGATCGATGAATTGCACGGAGAAAAACGTAACTAACCTTGCGTGTGCAGCTTAATGACTTACATATCTATGATCTACCGGTGACACCAGGGCTGGTCTGCCACCCCAGGGTTTCCCTTGCATCCCTGTCTCTTAACACCTGCCTGTCCCTCCCTGCCCCTCCCCCAGATCGCCACTACTTTGCATTCTGCGCCATTGATTAGTTTTTCCGTTTTTTTTTTTTTTTTTTTTTTAAGATTTTATTTACTATTTTCAGGGAGAGGGGAAGGGAGGGAGGAAGAAAGGGAGAGAAACATCCATGTATGTGTGGTTGCCTTTCACCTGCCTCCAGCCACGGACCTGGCTGGAGACCTGGCTTGCAACCTGGTTATGTGCCCTGGCTGGGACTCAAACCAGCCCCCTTTGGGTTTGCAGGCCGGCGCCTTATCCATTGTGCCACCAGCCAGGGCCAGTTTTTCCTGTTTTTGAACCTCATGTAAGTAAACACCCACCCCCTATGTGGCGTGTCCCAAAAGTATTGGCCGTGCAAACTTTTAATTACATCGACATTGGCTTGATACTTTCAGGACAGACCTCATACATGTTGTTTCTGGCTTCTGATCTCAACATGTTTTTAAGATTCACCTTCATGGCTGTGTATGCCAGATATTCAGTCCTTTTTAATGCAGAGCCGTTGCCTTTGGGTGGAAACACCACAGTCTGGTTGTCCACTTCTGAAGGGACGGACTTTTGGGCTGGTCCCTGTCTGGGGCTACGCTGCATAAAGTTACTCTCCACATTCTTTCTCAGTATGTTTGCGGCTGTACCTGCTTATTTCTCTGGACGTTTCCTCATGGTTGCTGGGCCATAGTACGGGTGTACATGTAACTTTTTAAGAAATGGCCAAAACGTTTTCTGAAGGGGTGTGTCTGTGTCCCTGCAGGCAACGTGTGTGAGATCCAGCTGTGTCTGCACCTAGCATGCATGTGGGTTTGCTTCCGTTCCTACTTCGGTTTGTACTGCAGGGCGGATAGTGAATATCAATCACTGTAGTCCTAAATTGCATTTTCCTAGCCACTGATGCCTTCTTGTAATTGTTGGCTGTTTGGACATCTTGTTTTGTAAACTGCCCATGCAAGTCTCTTGCTCATTTTTGGTTTGCTTAGTTTCCTGTGACTAATTTAACCACGACTAACTAACCCCTTCCCCTCCCCAAGTTCTCTGACAGAACCATGAAGTGATCATCTGTTATCTTCTCTGTCTTCTGCTCCCCATGGGACTGCGTGCTCAGCCGTCACCTGGCCTCTGCTTATTGTCATCCTGGGAAGTCCTTTCTTCTCTTCTGGGCTAGGTCTCTGCTCCCTGGACCCCACGATGACTTCGTTCTCCATTCTTCTTTCATTGTGGTGGAGCCCAGCATTTGGAGCTTTCTGTGAAAGGATATTTGGGAAGGAAATTTTCTGCGACTTTGCATGTTTCAAAACCATCCTGATTTACTCCGCTGAATGGCTGATTTTCTTGGGGGCAGAGACCTCCCCCTGCACCGGGCCCTGCACCCTGGCTGCCTCAGGGCCTGGGAGAAGGCCAAGGCCATGGTGATGCTTGATTCTTTTCTATAATGTCTCCCTCCCTGTGCCGGCCTTTGGAAGTGTTTGGGATTTTTCTCCTCTTTATCCCCAGGAGTTCTGAAATTTCATAAGAGCGCATCCTGTTGGGGAGTGTTTCATTCACTGTCTTGGGTCCTCATTAGGCCCTTTCAGTCAGAAAACTCTTGGGAGATTCTCTAAAAGGCTAGCAGGGTTGACGTGTCCCTGAGAGAGGTCATAGCTCATGGGCCATGCTGAGCCTCTGAGTGCTTCTTCTCAACGGCCCCTTTTCTAGAAATGTGACTTTCCACAGAGTGCGGGCCAGACAGGAGGTAGAACCTGGTGTGACCCGGCGGAGGGGTGGGGCAGAGCTCCATGCTCCTATCTCTCCTCATTATCAAGCTTGTGCGCCCCTTGACTATTTCCAAATTATACTTTTACAGTCAGGGTCATCTGACCTTGGCTGTTGGAGGGGACAGTATTGTTCCAACTTCTGGGGAGGGAGCCTCCTTTGACCTCCTACTTCCCAGGCCTCTCTGTGATGGGCTGGGACAAGAGAGGGTCCGTAGGGTCCTCAGGGCGCTTGGGAGCCTGTGTGCCAGCTGGGTCCCTACCCAACTCCTCAGTGGCAGAGCTCACACCATTTTCAGAGTCTAAAGTGTGGAGCCACGTCTGCGGGGCCCAGTGGCTTCAGCGTGTCCTGCAGAGGTGGCCCCAGCCCCCCCCCTGGACCACACCAGGCAAGCCCAGAAGAGTCCCTTCATTTTCCTGGTGTTATTCTTGGTCTAGAAACCCCATCGAGTGTTCTGGCATTTTGCACATTTCGCCCCACTTCCTCCGGGAAGGCGTTTGGACCCCATCCTGGGGCTGCCTTCGTTCCTCTGTGCCTTTCATCCTTGTGCTCTTTAAAAATACATTTCTCTTCATTTCAGCTGAGTCATTTGCCTCCTCCTCCTTCTCTTCTTGACACTCCCGGGAGCCGGAAGGAGCCCTGTCGCAAATCCCTGGCTCCTCCAGGCCAGTTATTTCCCAAATGTCAGACTCTTAGGAACGTTGGCGCAGAACGAAGTGGGCTCTGGCCTGAATCTCGCCCCTCCCACCTCTGGTTCCCTTTTCAACTAAGGAGGTTTGCGAACTGGCTTTTCTGTGGGTGCTTCGCCGGGAAGTTTGCAGACAGCGCCTGGTAGGGAGGCCCTCTGCTGCCCTAGTGGCCTTGTTGCTGTCCGGGAGCCTGCCACTCAGAGCTCCGCTTGGAACTAACTGAGGCATCACGGGGCTGCTCGGGGGCCACTCCTCCACCTCTTGGGGAGTCCCACCTCGTCCTCTGCCCTGGCCATGGAAGACTTCACACTTGCCTTGGAGAGCGGGCAGGACAGGGGAGAGGACAGGGCAGCTGGTCCCGTCTGTGCTCTTGGCGTGGGGTGGGAGCTTTTGAAAATGACCAGGAGAAATAACGCCCACAGTCCCTGAGGCATTTCTGTCTTCAAAGCGCTTCCTGTGTATTGTGGCTTCCCTGTAGCTTCAGTCATTTTCCCTCAGCCCCTGTGAAGGAAGCAGGGTAGCTCTGCGTGTCTTCATTTTGTAGCTGAGGAAACAGGCTTGGGGAGTTGAACTGATTTGCCAAGGTTTCAGGGCCAGTCCTGGTTAATTTTTTCTGTCATTATTTAAAGAAAAAAGGGAAAGAAAGAAAGGAGAGCGATATGGACCTGGTGCAGTATAAGGGAGTGGCTAGATTGGTATTTCTGCCCATGTCTCCTGACTCCAGTATTACAGACTTTTTAATATTTTTTACATTGACACCACTCACTGATTCTATGACATGTTGACTCTTCACAAGGACACAGGATTTATTTACTGGGGGAGTTAAAGTGAATTGGAACTTACCTGATTTGAGAACTTGGACCTTTTTAAAATAACTATTGATTTTAGAGAGGGGAACGCAGGGAGAGAGGGAGAGAAACATTGATCCGTTGTCTCTCCAGTGTCCCCAGCTGGGACCGATCCTGCAACCCAGGACTGTGCCCTGGCAGGGAATGGAACCTGTGACCTTTTGGTTTATGGGCTGATATTCAACCAACAGAGCTACACTGGGTAGGGCAGGGAATTTGTACCTTTTAGAGAAGAGGTTTTATTCATTCATTCATTCACTCGTCCATTTATTCTCACTGTGCTAATAATGGTAGGGCTGCTGGGGAGACAGGAAACCATGCTTAAAAGTGACCTGGTTTTAGCCCTGGCTGGTGGCACAGTGGATAAGGTGCCAGCCTGTGAACCCATAGGTCACTGGTTCGATTCCCAGCCAGGGCACGTAACCAGGTTGCAAGCCAGGTCTCCAGCCAGGTCCGTAGCTGGAGGCAGGTGAAAGGCAACCATACATTGGTATCTCTCTCTCCCTTTCTGCCTCTTTCCCTTTCCCTCGCTCTGAAAATAATAAAATCTTTAAAAAGAAAAAAAAGTGACCTGGTTTTGTCTGCATGGTGTTCAGGTCCTAGAGTTGTTATCAAGGATGAAATTAAAACTCTGGTTTAGATGTGAGGAATGTGCTAAAAAATCCTCTACCCTGCCCTGGGGAAGCCACTCCCCAGCTGGGGAAGGAGACTGAAATCCCTGGGATGGTCACGCTCTGAGAGGCCCCAGGGGAATGAGGGGACAGGTGGAGGGGGGGAGAGGGGCTGGAGGACCTGCACCATCCTGAAGGGCCCATCTAAGAAGGGGACCCCCCTGCCCCGGTCGCCCACATGGAGAAGAAACAGACCAACCACCCAAATGAGCCTTTCCTATATTTCTAACTCACAATGGTGAGCAAAATAAAATGCTCATTTCTAGCCTACCGAGTTTGGAGGTAGTTTGTTAACATTGCAATAAACACCCAAGACAGAAGTCTGAGGCCTGGTCATTCTTCCTGCAGGAGGTTTTCTGAGGAGCACCCAGGCCTCTGCCGAGGGTCATTCATGGAAGGCCGGCAGGCCCCACCCATGCTCGCTGGGGTACCATTTCTTTTCACATGGGCCCTCCCCCTAACTTTAAGAACCATGAAATGCCTGGGAAACTGGCAAATAAAAAAGGGAACCAGCAGATTCTCCTCTGCCCCTTGTGCCCCTCCCTTGTCTTCGAGTTTCTCAGAGAAGCCTTGTCTCTTCTGTGCCTGTCGGCCCAGGGCAGCCCCACTGTTCAGTGGTGGCTGGGTGGGCACATCCCCCCGGGTACCACGAAGCTGCAGTTTGTTCTGATAGGGTCCATTTTGTGCCTCAGCTGAGGTGGGCTTGGTGGTTCCCACCTCACCCTGTTCTCTCTAGGGTGTGGCATTTCTGCATACGTGCACTTTGGGGATTGACGAAAACAGATCGCTGCTGCTTGCTGCCGCCACGCAGGGCTCCCAGGCTGGTGCTGCCCCTCTTGTCTGCCCACAAAGATAATTTCACATGGAACCCATGCCCTGGCCAAGAGGCCTGTCCTCACACCCCCTCCCCAGGGCATTTTCTTTGTTGACTGTAGAACAGATTCAGATTTCTATCTCCAGATGTTGGGACGTGTGGCCCCAGCGTCCTCTGGAAACTTTGCTTAGACCCCAGTATTTGGAAGCTGTTCTCTGCTACCTTCCTGGCACCTATTCATTCCCAGCACACGTACCCGGAGCCCTCGGAGCACGTAGAGGGGCTGGGGAGGCAGCTACCTTTGTGCATGTGGTGGATTCAACCCCATTTCACACCTGGGGTGAGAGAGGCTGAGTCAGAGGGGACTCCTAGAGCTCGCTAGCCTCGTGACCTGTTCTAGGCACTTTAAAATGCCTCTGAACCTCCATTTCTTTGTGTGCCAGACGGGGCTCAGAAACAACATCTGCAAAGCACCAGGCGGCACACGGGGCACATAATGGATCCGGAGAACCTGTAACTGTCTCAGTGAGGGTGATGACAGTGGTGGTCCAGGGGAGCCTGGCTCCTCAGGCCTGGTGGTGGGCTGGGCTCAGAGCGGAAAGTTCTGGCTGTGTGGCTGCAAACACTAGCCGCTCCCAGAATGCTGTTCTCAGCGGTACAGAGAACAACCTTTGAAAACGAACTACGTGCATGGAAAAGCGATGAGATGCCACGATTCGCTTGCTCTCCCTTAGCAGGACCATTTGAGACTTTGCAGAAAGCCAAGGTGAGCATCCCTCTGCTTTCCTGTGCTGAGGTGGAGCTCCTTGGAGGCCAGATGCTCTAAAAATGAGCATAATTCTTTCTCGAAGCCAAGTGTAAAATAGGAGTAATCCTGATTGGCGCCGATTAAAAGTAAATCGAATATGCCAAATCTAGGCCTGGAGGGGGAAGCATGTGGATTTCGAATCACCCACCTGGGTTTGAGTTCAGATCCTGCACAGTGGGCACGCTAGACACAGCTTGCGACAAGTCCCGTTACCTTTGTGTGCCTCAGCCTCTTCACCTGTAAAATGGGATCATACGTGCTGCCTGTGGGACTCACGATGAGGTAATATATGCAAATGGCTAGCATAGAGTTGGCGCACTAGCTGCGGTCTAAAGAAACCAGGAAGAGGTTGGGGGAGGTGGTGCATTTCCTGGCCTGGGTCAGCCCACTGAGCTGTTGGGCTGGGGGCCTCTGCACAGACTCAGCCTGGAAAACAACAGAACAAAATGGGTGGTCAGGCCCCAGAGGAGACTCAGAGGTAAGACCAGAGAGAGCTGCGGGGACCCCCAGAATGGCCACTGGGCTGGCACTTCCAGGCACTCAGGCAGTTCCTCTGACGGGAGGAGAAGCCCAGGGTGGTCTCTGTCACCTGGCTCCCCTCCCCATAAACTGAACATCCAGGCTTTTAACATCCACCTTTTAAAAGGGCTTCTGATGCCCACCCACTGGTTTGCAGCCCCTCCCCCTTGGCGTTCTCCGAAGATTCGCTGCTCAAGTGGAAGCCATTTATTTGAAGCCTTTATTAGTGCTCAGAGAAAAATAGTGCATGTGACAATGTATAGGTCCCACTGCCTAAACCCGTCACAGAAACAGCCCTGCGGAATCAGCGAACTCACAGGGCGCCCGTTCTGAGATCAGATGAGGTGCTCTTCCTTCGGAAATGGGCCGGGAGCATTGTTTTACCAGGTTGTGTGGGCAAAGGCTTTTCCTCGGTCTGGGCTTCAATTTCTGTATGTGTGTGTGTGTGTGTGTGTGTGTGTGTGTGAGTCAAAGTCTGACTCTAATGCTGGGCTGGCATTGGCTATTCATTTAGTGTTGGGTGTCAACTTGTCAGTCCATTCCATCCTCTGGTTTCAGAAGCACAGAGCTATTTATTGATACAAAGGGGAGGTGTCCAGATCATCTTGTTAAGATGCAAAGCTCAAAATAAACCTTGTATCTTTACTTGGAAATCCACATCCTTCCTCAAAGGAAGGCTCGTGAGTAAAATGTAACAAGTACGAAGCCAGGCGCGGGCACTATTTTTAATGAGGCTCTGCTGACATTCTAGGTGGCACGAACGCCTGCCTGCCCATGCTGACAGGAACGGGGACTGGCCTCGGCAGGGAGCACAGGAACTGTCGTGATCGGCACTGTTGTCAGCCTTAAACGTCAGGAACCAGAATGGAGTGCTAGCTACCTGGCTTTGGAGGAAAAAACACCAGTGGCATGAAAAAAAAAGGCAAAAGAGCTCATTGAAGGGGTTCAAAGGAACACAGCAAGCAATTTTATGCCTCAAGGGGAAGCCAACAAATACACAGAACAGAGATTTACAATAGAAGCCACACATAGGACAGGGACACTAAGGGAAACGTCAGGGGATGCCTCTCACATATCCAGCCCGGCAGCCGGCAAACAAATGAACCGCTGACCCAGCAACTTGGGCTGCTGTTAACGTCTTTGGCTCCTGAGCGAGGAGAGGAGAACGTTCAGGTGCTGCTGAGGCCCGTGGCGTGGGGTGGCTCGGTTCCCATGGCAGAACCGGACACGCTGGTCCTCCCTGCGCCTGGCGCAGGGCTGGATTAAGTGCACCGTCTCCTCCGTGTTCTGCAACTCCAGCCTTTTCCAGGTGCTTCTCCAGCATTTGGCCTCCCTCCCCCAACACCCAACACAGATGGGCAGCCACAATCCGGTACCTGCGTACCAGCAGTGGGTTGCCCCACGTCATTTTGGAGGAGATAGCATTTCGCTTCTTGATCTCCGGCTTCGGGTTGCTGTCAGGGCGAGCTATGCGCTGACAGGAACGGAGGATGCAGTTTTTCACCCACTCAGTGGAACAGGGGTCAGCGATTTCAGGAGCAGGAACCAAATGCAGCTGGGCGCCTGTGACTGAAATGGTATTGGCGTGGAGCCAGGCCTGTGATGTAGTGACTGTGTGTGTCTGCTTTCATGGCACAGTGGCTGAGCAGAGTGACAGAAACCGTATGACCTGCCAAACTGAAAGCAGCATATTGACTCTCCGGCTCTTTACCAAAAGCTTGCTGACCCTGCTCCAGGGGGACCTGGCCTGGAACCCATGTCCCCTGCTTGCCATCCTGGGCTCCTACTTGAGGACTGGTTGCAAGAAACGGTGACCTTTCATGGGCTACCAAATGAGAGGAGAAAAGAAAAGGCCTCTGTCTGAAACGTTGTAAGTAACCGCAAGAAATTCTCCGTGGACACTCTGTTACGATCCACTTCCTCCTGGTATTTTCGGTTCTGTCTCTCCTCCCTGCCCTCCTCCTGTCCGCTGACTGCCTTGCCGTTGCTGCACCGCCAGTCCCAATCTGGAAACTCCTGGCCCTCCGCCATTCCAGCGCGTCTCCCTGTGTGTAAAAGGCCGGTGTGCCCCAGGGGGATTGCTGAGTGGCTGTGCTCCTCTCCCGGTGTTTGTCCTCCGGGTGGAGAAGCCAGCTTTCTGGGGTGGCCTCCTGGAGTCCAGGCTACAGGCTTCATCAAGTTTGGCCGGGGGTCCAGGGGAGATGGTAAGAGGCCAAGGGGGTCTGTCCAATGTTCCTGTGTGCACCTGCCCCCCAGTGTGGGGTTCACCCTAAGCGGCTGCGGAGCCCCACCAGGCAGTCAGATGTACAGCAACATTGCTGTAGAATTCCTTTGAAAATAGTACTTCAAACAAACAAGCAAACAAAAAGTCAACCCCCAAAGATGGGCTGGTTTTTTTTGTTGTTTGTTTGCTTTTCCTTTGAGCTGGTTTCAATGACCCAGTTGCTTTTTTTGAAAGCCATTTATTTAGATGACAGCTATGTAGATGTAACTGGATAAATAAAAAAGTGAAATCGAAACTTGAAGCAGTGGTTAAAATACAAACATCCAGGGGCCACTCCCTCAGACAGGGTGCCCCAGACAGAAAATGGCTCAGAAGTTACACTGAGAACCACCCCGCCTCCCCGCCCCGGAAAGCTCCAAACCTCCAGGTCCCATGCAAGAAACTGAATTTCCACCTGGCACCAAGCACCCGCCTAGCCCTTGCTTCCACTCCACCCTTCTCTTCCATCCCAACAAGATTTTCACGTCCATTCCTGCACCGGGACCGGCCGCCCTCCACCAAGACAGCACCCAAGGGGCGCAGCACCAGAGTGTGGTCCAGCCCACGTGGGCCTGCTGCCCCCGCCCCAGCCCACTGTCCCCCCAGAAGAGGAAACTGCAGGCCGTGCCCAGTGGCTCCATGGATGGAAAGAAGACAAAGCTACAGTGAACACACGTGGCCCACTCAAGGGAGGCGCAGGTGTGGACCCCCGCAGGCCCAGCCAAGACTTCGCTGCCACCTGGGGAGCCTGCACCTCACCCGTTCATTCTGCTAACATACACCTTCATCCAGTCCGCAATCCCCACCAAACCCTGCATGTGGCATCCCCCCTCCTTAATGGCAAATGTCTTGGAATGTCCGTAGAGAAGAAAATGTACGGTGTGGAGGAATGACTTCCTGGCCGGGCCTTTGGTTTCACCTGCGGATATCGGAGTAGTCAGGCTGCTCCTCCCTCTCGCTGCTTGCAGAAGTTCCCTGGGCCCCGTGGTCTGCCGCCCTGCCCCGGGTGTGGGGGTTTGGGGGGCTCTTGCTGCCTCGCTCATCCTTGGCACCTCGGCTGGTCTCCCTGCTGCTGGGCTCCGAGAGGTGGGGCCCCATGCCCTGCTGTTGGGCCCTGGAGGGCTTGGCTTGGCCCACTGGCGTCTGGTGCTCAGGAGGCGCTGTGGGTGGCCCGTGGACGGCTGGGGTGCAGAAGGTCAAGATGGAACACAGGCTCCCCCAGTTCTGCTCACACTGTACCTGCATGCTGTGCATGACGGCCTCCTTCACCTTCTCCCCGCAGGTCAGCAGCTGGGTCACTAGGTCCACGTAGGGTCTGGGGATGCAGAGAGACCAAGGATGGAATCCGTAGCAGGGACCATAGCAGGGAAGATGGGTGATGATAGAGCCAGGGCTTGCTTGGTGGAAGAGCTTTCTGGAATTCTCTCCAGCCTTTACCCATAGCCTGTGTAGTACTGATCGCATTTACTGGGTTCCCATTAGGTACTGGGCCCCATGCCAGGTCTTGGAGAGAGGTAGGGGCGTGGGACAGAGCCCAGCACAGGAAAAAGGGCCAGTGACAACTCATAGGTACCGAGGATGAAGGAGGAGCATCCGGGGAGTGTGGGTGAAAAATGCTGGGGCCGCTGTGCTAAGGGCAGGAAGGTCAGAGCTCGGGGCAGGTTTCAGGGTGCGCTCAGCCGGGGTGTGAAAATGGGTCTTGGGGGCTAGAGGCGTGATAATTAGGCAAGTGGTAAAGGGCTGTAAGTATCAAACTGAGGACTCTCTGGTAGGAAAGGAGGAGCCCCAGAAGGTCCCCTCACAGGTGGTGCCAGCAGGGCCCCCTGGCTTTGTCACTGCCAGATAAACCTTCTGTAAACGAGGCTCCCCAGGAACCATTGTCCCTGTGTCGGTCTTGGCCCCTGGTTTGGGCTTATGATGGAGGATGGTGTTGGAAGTCACTGGGTATGTTCCCTGTGCACCTAGGCGAGTCTGGAGCAGGAGTGGGCACGGGGTGGGAGGACCCGCCACCCTGGGATGTCATGTCCCATGGAGCATCCTCCATGTGGGTCGTAGGGGCTGCGGGGCAGGCCTGGCTGTCTAAGTAT
>PVIW01002239.1:0-87302 GCA_004026585.1 Noctilio leporinus
CATAACAAAATGTCACAGGCTGGGGCTCAAACAGCACAAATTTATTTTCCCATTGTTCTGAAGGCTGGAAGTCCAAGACCACAGTGCCGGCAAAGTTGCTTCCTGGTGAGACCTCTCCTCCATTCCCAGATGCCACTTTCTTGCTGTGTCCATACATGGCCTTTCCTCTGTGTCCACTCACTCCTTGTATCTCCTTCTCCAACTATAGCAAACCCATTGGATGAGGACCTTACCCTTGTGACCTTGTTTAACCTTAATTATCTCCTCGAAGGCTCTTCCTCCACATTTACTCACATTTGGGGTTAGGGTTTCAACATATGGATTTGGGGGGCATAGTTCAGTCCACAGCAGTAGCTATGTGTGGCATGTTGCTGCTTTTCATGTTATTTCTGTCAAGATCCTATTTTAAAATAAAGTGGTTTTGTTACAGTCAAACGAGCAGCCAGAAGGGAAACAAAGGCAGGACCCCCATTATTGCAGTCTAACAGAGAACTTAATACAGAAAACTAGAAGCAAAAGGAGACATGTCTCACCCGCTGACCCAGTCATCCTGAGCCTGGTCCGATAAGGCTGCCAGGCATTCTGAACAATACAAATGATCTGTGATAGTGCAGGATGGTGGGAGCCCTTGAAAGTCTTTGCGTATCATCTCCACTAGCTGGGAGAAGGAAAACCTTGAGACTGTGCTTTTATCCCAATGCCAGAAAGGCAGGAGAGACTCTATAGTGCCCAAAGAAAATGCCCATAAAAACAACTTTAATTAACTGCCTGCCTCCCATCATGAATGCACAATGAACATATGGAGTCTGGAGCAAGATACGGATTCAGGCGAACAGACCCTCACCCAAGCCTAAGTTTAGGTAGGTAGTCATTCTCCCCCCGCCCCCCAAAGCTGGTAGCACCTTCATTTGCCGATCAAAATGTAACTTCTTCACCCCATCCCACTGACCATATAAGTCCTCAGGACAAAGGACTCACTCATTTCTCTCTCCTCTCTCCTCTTGGGTCCCCTCTTTTTACCCCCTGGCCTCTGGTCACTCTCTCTTCTTTTGGCCCTCTGGCCACCTGGCCTCTGACCACACGGATACTGGTCAACCGGCCTTTGGCCACCCTCACTTTTGCCACCCTTGCTCTAGCCACCCTTGATTTTGCTCTCCCATTCATGAATAAACTTTGTGTGCTTGCTATCCTGTTTGCTGATCCTATAATTCTTTACTGCATTGGCGAAAAAAACCAGGGTTTCTTCAGTAACACTTTTCCTTCTTCCTGGCCATTATAAATAGATTATGCTATTTAATATAACCACTAAAGTTACAACATTTTTATAAACAATATTTTAGCCTTGGCTCATGTGGCTCAGTGGATTGAGCACTGGCCTGTGGACTGAAAGGTCGCCAGTTCAATTCCCAGTCAGGGCATGTGCCTGGGTTGTGGGCCAGGGCCCCAGTAAAGGGCATGTGAAAAGCAGTCAGTCAATTGATATTTCTCTCACACAATGCACCGTGATGTTTTTCTCCCTCTTTTTTTCATTTCCCCTCTCTCTCTAACAAGTAAATAAAATATTTTTTAAAACCAATAATTTAAAGCAATAATTTTTCTCTGTAGGAAAAAAATGAAATTAATTCTTAAACATCTCTTTATTGTGAAAAATAGTTCATGCGGAAAGATGCATAAAATATAAACATCCACTTTAACAAATCATGAGAAAGCAATCATCCCTTTAACTGCTAACCAGGCTGAGAAACAGAACCCTGCCTCCAGGTCACAAGGCCCTGGTATGTGAATTCTAGATTATAACCTCCCCTCTTCCTTCAAAGGTGACTCCTGTGTTATCTTGCCTGATTTTCACTTTGTTGCTGTTCTTTATTTTTTACCACCTAAATGTGCATTCTTTTTGAGCGTTCAAAGTTCTAATACACAGAAATTCCCTGCCTTTATGGAGTTCAGGAGTTTACATTCTGACACTAATTGATAATCACATAATAAACACAGTACATAAATGATATGAATGTTAGAAAGTGACAAATGCAAGCAAAAAAGCAGAGCTGAAATTTACTTGTGTCTATTAGCACATCATGATTTTAGCATTGGAAGGGAGACAAAGGATGAACTCAAAGTACGGATGAAGGAAGTAAATGAAAAAAAGGAAAAGAATAAAGAGAAATAAAGAAAAGAGGAAACAGCAGAGGAAGCAGAAATAGCATGTCAATGTGAGAGAAAATAGAACAGATATTAAGAAAAAAGAAGGGAAAATGAGAAGGAGACAGAGAAGAAAAAGTGGGAGCTTAAAAGTTCTGATTGATAACCCTGGCTGGTGGCTCAATGGATAAGGCACCGGCCTGCGAACCCAAAGGTCGCTCACTGGTTCAATTCCCCAGCCAGGGCACAAAACCAGGTTGCAAGTCAGATCTCCAGCCAGGTCCGTAGCTGGAGGCAGGTGAAAGGCAACCATACATTGATGTTTCTCTCCATCTCTGCCCCACTCCCTTTTCCTCTCTCTAAAATAATAAATAAAATCTTTAAAAAAATAGTTCTGATTGAGAAGTAAAAGGGGGAAGTTACAAGTTCTCTTTCACCTTGAGGGTTACTGAAAAGCCCCTGAACTAGAACTACTTTATTTACACTTTGTTAAAAGGGGTCCAGCCCTGGCCGGTGGCACAGTGAATAGGCGCCACCAGCCTTCGAATCCAAAAGTTGCTGGTTCAATTCCCAGCAAGGGTACATAACCAGGTTGCAAGCCAGGTCTCCAGCCAGGTCTGTAGCTGGAGGCAGGTGAAAAGCAACCATATGTTGGTGTTTCTCTCTGTCTCTGCCTCTCTTCCTTCCCCTCTCTTTGGCAACATTAAATAAATTTAAAAAGAAAAAAAAAGGAGTCCAGCAGGTCCTCTAATAATGAACGTAATTTCATTTTGTTATGATGTTATGAGATGTCAGTAGTAACTTAGCTCTGATTTATATTAATTAGCAAATAGTAACATTGCTGTCTGGCCACAGTGCCAAGAACCTATTGGCAACATTAAATGAGGACTTACTATCCTCACTTTTTAATCAGAGAGGGCAATTTCCTGTTTTTCAGGTTATTTCTGTTTGTTTAACATAAATTATTTTATGTGAGCTAAAACTTAGCTTGCATGAAAGTATTCCTTAATATTCGTACAAAATTCAAGCAGTTGTTTCAGAGATGAATATTTTAGACCCCATCATAGATGACTGGGTTATGCAACATACCTGGGATTTGTAAGAATTATCAACAACTAATAAAGTAGATTTCTTTAAAAAAGAAAGAAAGAAAGAAAGAAAGAAAGGAAGGGTATGGGGATTGACAGTACCAGGATAAGGGGAGTAATTTAAAATACTTTTTTAAAACAAAGATTTAAAACTTTTTTTAGAGAGGGGAAAGGGAGGGAGAAAGAGGGAGAGAAACATCAATGTGTGGTTGCCTGTCACATGCCCCCTGCTAGGAAACTGGCCTGCAGCCCAGGCATGTGTTCTGACTGGGAATCAAGCACATCACCCTTTGGTTCACAGGCTGACACTCAATCCACTGAGCCACACCAGCCAGGGCAGAGGGGTGATAATTTTGACTCAAGTGTTAGGGAGAGCCTCAGTGAGCAAAGGCTTTATCAATGTTGGGAGGAAGACCGTTCCAGGTAGAAGAAATCACAACAGTTTAAAGCCCTAAGGTGGTGCATTCATTTCATAGGGCTACTCTGACAAAGTACCGCAAACTGGGCATCTTAAAACAACAGAAATCTATTCCCTCATACCTCATGATGCCAGTAGTCTAAAATCAGGACATTGGCAGGCTTGGGGCTTTTTTTTTTTTTTTTTTTTTTGAGGCTTTGAGGAAAAATCTGTTCCTTGGTTCTTTCAACTTCTGATTCTGACTAGCCACCCTTAGCATTCCTTGGCTTCCAGACACGTCATTCCAATCTTTGTCTCCATCATCACATGGTGTTCTCCTTTTGTGTTTCAGGGTTGGAGACCCCCAGGGACAGCGGCGGGGTGTGGAGTTCTGCCCAGGCCAGGCCAAGCCTGTAAGACCTGGCCAGGGACTGGAAAATCTAGGCCCCTATGCTGTAACTGGGGGACCTTGGTTGGAACATGGGGATGGAAATTTTCTATAATCTTTGAAACTAGCAAACTTCCCAGACTTGCTTAATGACGTAATAGCAGCAGATGTTAAACTTTAGCCCGCATGCAACCTTACCCTCCCTGTTTCTATGAGCCACCTGGAGCCCTTGTTGACATCTTGTGCAGCAGATCATACCCTGGGGCAGGACCTCTGCGTTCTTTCCATTGTGGTTTAAACATAATAACTCTTGTTCTATAAAGCATTCTCCTTTCACAATGATCTATGATGTGTACTTGGTTACCCAATTAAGGTTTTTGGAGACAGGGGCTCAAGGCCTAATGTCTATCAGACACTGGTCAGCTCTCTCTTCCCTAACACAAGCTGCCTGGGAAGTATTCATTTCATCTGCGGAACCGAGGGGTCTCCACAGATTGGAGGTTTCTCATCATTTCAGTGTCTTTTATTTACTTATTTATTTTAAGAACTCAGTGATTGAATCTAGGGTCCACTTTAATCCAATAGAACCTCATCCATAACCTGATTACATCTGCAAAGACCCTTTATCCAAACAAGGTCACAATGGCAGTTAGGGCTGAAATATCCTTTTGTGGGTACACAATTCAGCCTAGGACAAGCAGGGATATGTCTGGGGGGCTTGAGAAACAGCCAGGAAGCCAGGGAGGTTATATAGCTCCTTGGATAGGTTGAGAAACTGCTTTTAGGTCACAGTACCTATTAATGAGCCTAAGGGGGTGTCCTTTGATTTACAGTGGGTACCTTGAAAGCAGTAATAGAAGTTGAGAAACAATAAGGAATTGGTGACTTCAGTTAATAATATAATACTGATTTAAAAGCGAGCACCTGGCTGCTGTGCTGAGTGAGGTCTGCTTTTTCCCATTAACCTAGTACAACTAACTGATGCCCAGCTAACCAGAGGCAGAGTTAGGACTCAGACCCAGGCAGTCTGGCACGAGGACCCATGCATTCGACCTCTACCATGCTGCTAGCTGCAGCATGCCCCTGTAATGCTCTCCTTCCTTCTTCGAATTGCCTGCTTTAGATTCCCAAACCAAGCAGGCAGCCAAGAACAGGAGGAGAGCCTATGCCCTGAGAAGCCTATGACCAGAGAAGGAGGAAGTGGGTCTTTCCTCAGTGCACAGCAAACCCAATTTCCCCTCAAAACTCACATAGGCACATTCTCCCAAAAGGAAGATCAGATCTTGGGCAGCTGAAAAATTAAAAACTGTTTGTTATAATTCTAAATGAATGGTGTAGTACTTGAAAAAGGAATGGGAAATTTCAACCTAGAACTCAAATTTTAAAATATCAGGGATGTATTAAGACACTGTAGGGAAATTTTTTTTTTCCCTGGGGGCTGGGTCTTCTCAGAGATGTTATCAATTAAGTGACCTTGAATCACACACAGAGACAACCTAACTCTTGGGTTTGCAGTTGCATTTGTACCATTTTCTGTGCTGCAAATCAGTACCACGAACTTCAGCAGTCTAAAACCTCACTTAGTTACTACGTCACAGATCAGAAGTGCGGGCCTGGCATAGCTGGGTTCTCTGCTCAGAGCCTCCCACAATTGAAAGGAAGGTGGCAGCGGGACTGCCTTCCCCTCGGACAGACACTTTCTATCAGAGCACGCTGTCTCTTCCAAGTCCTCTTCCAAGCTTACAGAGGCTGCTGGCAGAATTCAGTTCCTCTTGGCTATGGGATCAAGGTCCTGTTGTCTTGCGGGCTGTCAGTGGTGGCTGTCCTTCCTTGCTCAGGGACCCTAGCCTCAGGTTCTGGCGACCATGGCTGCTGGAGTCTGCGGCAGCTTCTACAGGGTGTCTGCACAGGTGGTTGATAGCTCTGCGAGCTGTATTAGTTTACTGGAACTGCCATAGCAAAGGACCTCAGACTATGAGGCTTAAACAAACAACCAAAATTTGCATTCTTGCCATTCTGGAGGCCAGAAGTCTGAGATCAAGGTGTCAGCGGAGACGGTTTCATTCTGAAGCCTCTCTTCTTTGCCTGTAGGTGGACATCATCTCTGCCCTGTGTCTTCACATGGTCTTCCCTCTGGGTATGTCTGTGTCCTAACTCGTCTTTTTTTTTAAAGTATATTTTATTAATTATGCTGTTACATTTGTCCCAATTTTTCCCCTTTGCTCCCTCTGTCCAATAATGCCCTTCCCTCCAGCAATCCCACCCCGCCTTAGTTCATGTCTGTGTGTCATGCATATAAGTTCTTTAGCTTTATCCTTTCCTATACTATTCTTGACATCCCCCTGTCTATTCTGTACCTAACAGCTATGCTGCTTAATCCTGCACCATTTCCCCATTTCTTCTCTTTTCCCCTCCCAGCTGATAACACTCCAAATGATCCTCATACCTATGATTCTGTTCCTATTCTGGTTGCTTGGTTAATTTGTTTACATCTTAGTCTTTTTTTTAGGTTCTGCTGTTGATAGTTGTGAGTTGTCATTTTAATGTTCATAGTTTTGATATATATTTTTAAATAAGTCCCTTTAACATTTCATATAATAATGGCTTGGTGATGATGAACTCCTTTAGCTTTACCATGTCTGGGAAGCACTTTATCTGCTCTTCCATTCTAAATGATAGCTTTGCTGGATAGAGTAATCTTGGTTGTAAATCCTTGCTTTTCATCACTTTGAATACTTGAAGTTTTCAATTTCTTGCTCTTCCTCTTCTTCTGGCACCCTTATGATTCAGATGTCGGTATGTTTAAAGTTGTCCCAGATATTCCTATGCCTCTCCTAGCTCTTTTCAGTTCTCGTTTCTTCGTTCTCTACTGGTTGACTGTTCATTTCTCCCATATGTTCCAAATAATTGATTTGAACCCTCGCTTCCTTTCCTTTACCATTGGTTTCATGGGGAGGTTTCTTCATTTCACTTAGCGTAGCCTTCACTTCTTCCTTTCTGTGTTTTCCATACTCAAGTGTGTCTGTGAAGTTTGTGAGCATCATTACCACCAGTGTTTGAACTCTGTGTCTGTTAGGTTGGCTATCTCCTTGTCACTTAGTTCTCCTACTAGAACCTTGATCTATTCCTTCTTTTGGGCCATATTTCTCTGTATCCTCAACTTGACTGCCTTCTGTGTTTGTCTCTGTGTCTAACGTAGAGCTGCTGCATCTGTTACGTTGTAAAGGGTGGAGCTGAGGTATTCATTAGTGTGGGGTGACCTGTTTTACCATGTTGTGGCATTATATGTGGGGGAGGGGTCTGAGAAGGAACATTGCCTCTTGCTCAACACTCACCCCTTTTCCAGGCACTTCTCCCTCTTCCTGTATGGGACTGACATCTATCTAGCTATTGCCCTGTTTGTGGTTCCCAGGGTGGGTGGGTTTGCAGATGTGTTTTGGACCTTGGGGGCCTCTAAACAAATGGACTCTGCCCACCCCAACCCCAACTCATTTTCATAGTCAGAAGCAATAAGGCTTTATTTTCGCCAGCACTGGAACCATGAGCTGGGTGGTCTAGTCTGGAGCTGGGATCGCTCCCCAGGTGTCCCTCCCAACTTTTATAATGTATGACTGAGCTTTCTGCCTGCCAGCCACAGCCTTGCTACTGTTGTTGCCACCACCACCACCACTGCCACACAGCGTCCTCTCTGCCCAGGCTCCACTCCTCCTCCCTGTCTAGATGAGCATTACTTTTTTACATCTTTGTGGGACTTCCATGAGTTCCATTTTCTGTAAGTTCTGATTATTTTTAGTTTTGAGGTAGTTGTATTTCTTCTTATGATTGTGGAGGGTGATGAAGCATGTCTACCTATGCCTCCATCTCGGCCAGAAGTCCCTAACCTCCTCTTCTGATAAGGGCACTAGTTGCATTGGAACAGGGCCCACACATATGACTTCATTTTACTGTGATTACCTTTTTTAAAGGGCCTCTGTCCAAATACAGTCATTCTGAAGAATAGGGGTTAGGACTTCAACATATGAGATTTGGAGGAACACAGTTCAGCCCATAACTGGAATCACTTTAGAATTCTGCCTCCCACACACTGCTTTATTTTGGTTAGAGTGATAGGCCAATATTGGTTCTTAAGAAAGTTACTAGAAAAAAAAAAAATAAAAAAAATAAAAAAATAAAAAAAAAAAAAAAAAAAAAAAAAAAAAAAAAAAAAAAAAAAAAAAAAAAAAAAAAAGAAAGTTACTAGAAAATCATCGTCACATTCTATTGTGGGCATTCAAGTCTTTTTTGAAAGATTTGTGAAATGTAAAGCATTCCCCAGAATATGAAGTATTATTCTGAACAGCTCCAACTCCCTAAGATTTAGAATGAAATACCTGTTTTAGATACCCAAGGAAACTATGAAGCTACTTAGGTACATTTTAGACACTTTGCTTAACTTTGTGATAGAGATGAGTTTGTTTTAGCATTGTTTTATATTTGTTATTTCCTTTCTCAATTGTACAATAAGTAATGGGATAAGCCTTAACAATTAAACACATATTAGACTGCAATGCCTACTAATGAGTAGCGGGGGGTATACTTTGATTTATTGTTGATACCTTGAAAGTAGCAATGGAAGCTGAGAAAAATATTAAGAATTGGTGACTATATAACCAATGCCACCCAAATAAAATCAATAAAAAAGGAATTGGTGGCTATAATAATATTGTATGCTTGAAAGTTGAGGAGAGTAGACCTTAAGTATTCTCACCACACATATGGAATTAACTGTTAACTCAATGGGGTGATGGATGTTGTGTGTGGGGGATAATTCCCCTTCACCCCTTTTTTCCCTTTTAATTCACCTGGTTGGTCTAATAACCAAATTGACGTAAGAGAGATTAACCAGAGAAAATAACTAAACTTATCATGCATGTACATACAGGGGTTCCGAGAATGTGGGACCTGAGGGTAAATCAGGCAGCTGTGGTTAATCTGCCATTTTGAGCTAAGGAGATAGTAGGACTGTCATGGTTCAGACTTCAAGGAGCAGGAAGGCAATTCCCGTGAAGATGAAGGTCCTCTATTTAAATTCTTTTAGGCAGTTAGGGGAAAAGTCAAAGGTTATTCTTGACTCATTTGTTTCTTAAAAATAACCAGCATAAGATAATCACTATCCCCTCAAAATGACATATTGGAGTGGCAAATTGTGCTCCCCTTCAAAGTATTGATTATCTTGATTTTGGTAATCATTTATTACACACACACACACACACACACACACACATATATATATATATATATATATAAAGTTTTTAAAAGAATTTGTCTTAGAGAATCAAGCAGACGAAAAAGAATTAAGTAATAAAATTCAGGCAGATTTATCAGTAAGTTAGTATTTGAGCACATACAAGAAGTTCTACACTTTGAAATAATTCTTTGTTTTTAAATTCTGAATTTAAGTAGATTGATATTTATTGTCTATGGAAGGTTACATGCATTCTAATTTTATATTTTGGCTTAAAAAAGGAATCTTAATTCTTTCAACATAGATTTCACAATCGACAGAGGAGAAGTGATAATTTCTTTTTTCACGTTTTTCCAAGCTGAGAAATTATACTTTTCATAATTGACTTAAAGCTTCAAGGGGGGAAAAAAGAACTTTGTTTGCATATGGGAGGAGGGGAAAGGGAAGTCAAATTTTAGACTAAAGGGGCCAAATCACAGAGCCTTACAAACAGAGTGTGTTAAATAGTTGTGTGTTCAACTGACTTGAATCTAATTGAATTAAAGCTTAAGATGAAATACGAATAACTGAAATGAATAAATTAAAGAGTATGTAATATGGTAAATCTGGGATATAAATATTCAAAACAAATTTTGGGGGAAGTAAAATTTATATCCTTTTATACAGTAACTTTAACGAATTCTTTAAATAAGTATACCAAAATAATTAAGTTGTTTATTAGCATTAAAGACTCAGCACTGTAATGCTTATGTGAAAAATTAGATAAATCCATGGAATTTATCATAAAGATATTTTTGATGCATTGCATATTAATATATTGTTGACCAGCAATTTCATACAAAACCTAATGCAGGTGCAAACATAGGTTAACTCGTGTAGCCAACTACGTCCATCTGTTCATTAACATTGTTGACCAGCAATTTTATAGCAAATCTAACGCATGTACAAACACAAGTTAACTCATTATTGGTCAAAGAGTTTGGGCTTGAAAACACAAGCTTTTTCCTGACCAGTCAACAATGAGTTAAGTTTCATATGTGATACAAAGGCTTAGAAGCTTTTCAGATTTATGAAGAGAGCCTACAGTTCAGGATTTTGGGTTCCTAGTTGGACTATTTCTATCAGATCACACTGCCTCCACCTGGTCTCCATCTACCCAGGAAAATGGTTCAGTTGATGTGATTTATGATATTTTTGAAAAGTCAGTAAAATATGATTCATTTTAACAAATATTTAGGGAGTAAATAGAGAGCTCATGTTAATTACCTAATTGCTCCACCTTTCCTAGTTACTCTTAAAGTAACTTATTAAAAATTAGCATGAAGCCCTGGTTGGTAGCACAGTGGATAAGGTGCCAGCCTGCAAACCCAAAGGTGGCAGGTTCGATTCCGCAGCCAGGGCACATAACAAGGTTGCAAACCAGGTCTCCAGTCAGGTCTGTGGCTGGAGGCAGGTGAAAAGCAACCATACACTGATGTCTGTCTGCCTCTCTCTCTTCCCCTCTTTCTAAAAATAATAAATAAAATCTTAAAAAAAAATTTTTTTTAAACATAAAAAAAAATTAGCATGAAACTGAAATGTCAAACTGAAGCAGGTAAATCCTTTGTTTCAATTGTACTTTTACAGGGTGACCTTGTAACACCCCAATGGCCTCATATATTAAAATGTCTAAAGAAAGACCTTTCTTCCTATTTTTATAACTAATGCTTTATGCTTGCACAGAGGAGGAATCCAAGTGTATTTCTCCTGATGTAAACAGCTCCATGGCAGATGTAGGTTCATGGTGCCCAGCTGAAAGTCAGACAAGGATCTCCATTGCTCTGAATTTTGTCTTGAGAAAGAATGCTAGGCTGTAAATCACATACCATAATTTTGAGTCAGGAAAATGGATTCTGATCTGCTTTGCCTTCCCAAAGAACAGGAATGTAATCACCTGGGTACCTAGGAAATTGTAACTTCTCCTTCTCTAAGGAGAGCAGAGGAGCCTGGACACTAGCTGTGGCCATTATTTTCTCCTCTGGTCAGGCAATAATGTGTTTAAGGAACAGAAACCCATTCTATGGACCTCAAAAAAAAAAAAAAAAAAAAAAGTGGATAGTGAATGTTGTTGTAAAATTGCAATGGAAGTCTCATGGACTATATAATCTAGCCAGGGGATCCAGAGAACTCAAAGAAGACAGGGGTCAAACTGAGAAATATCCAAACCACTAGAGAATTTCAATAAGAGTTTATTTGAGCCAAACTGATGACATATGCTGGGGAGCAAGATCTCATGCTCTGAAGAATAAGTTTTACACTTCCTTTTATGTATTTGAAATTAAGGAGGGGACACCTAAGAAAGATTGGATAAAACAAGGCAAGGTTTGGATGACAGGATAGTTAAAAGGATCATGTGTTTCCCAGGGCTATTACTTCTGGAAGTTCAAAGGTATGTTAACCTAGATCACAAGAACAATTTAAATCCAGCATTCAGCTGCCCGTTGCCTAACAGATCCAATAAGCAGAGACAGGGACTGAAACTTTATGGATGCTTTGTTCAGATGGTCACCTGAGAAGATGGTGGGTTTGTACCCTAACAGACCATCTTAAATTCCATAAGAACCATTTTATAAGGAGAAGTGTAGGTAAGGGGTTTGGAATTCAGGCGGAAAAGTCAACCAGATAAAAGCTGCAGCATTCTTCCATCTGGGCCCTGGATGGTGGTCTTTATCTGTCTTGGGCAGTGGTTGCCTCACCCTGCAGTACAGTGGCTCAGATACCACCTTGATTGCTTGCAGTCCTCCTGGAGCACAGGGTGGAACTCCTTATGGTTTCCTGGAGTTAGGGTGGGTCATTCTTCCAGTTCCTGAAGCAATAGCTTTTTAGGGACATTGATTACTAAGCTTATTAGCTGTTGCCTGAAACTAAACTTTTTCTAACATTTGAGTTCCCTGTTACATGGACAGGACTGGCTTTAAACCTTTCACTGAAAAAGTTATAGGCCTAGGGCATGATTACCTACCATGACCTGCCCAGTTAGGAATTCAGGATTAGATTACTTTGTGAGGTTATCTGACATAGAACCACCCCCCTTTTTTTGGTCCACATAGGTCAGACTTAAAACTGATCCGGGTTAATTTTGGCTTTGCAACTTACTACAGTCATGCTCTGCATAATGATGTTTTGGTCAATGCATATACGGTCCCATAAGATTATAAGGGAACTGAAAATTACTATTACTTAGTGACATCATAGTTATCATACTGTTGTACTGCTGCGCAATACAAAAGTATCATTGTATCACAACTGCCTACAGTATTATTAGTACAGTAACATGTATGCAGGTTTGTAGCCTAGGAGCTGTACTGGAACAGACTTTGCCACCCCAAAATATGTCTAGTTGGCATAAACATTATTTTAGGCTGATTAATTTTAAGGAACAGCAGAGATGGGAGAAGCTCTGAAAACCATGTAAAAGTTATTCTTCGTAAAAGATGTTTATATTTGTGAGAAAAATCTCCATTTGTAAGGGTGTCTCCCTTGAAAGATCTGGAAGAGGGGGATGACCTTATGTCTAGACACTCTTAATGCAGAGGAAAACTACTTAAATATGCATAACACTTTATGTGGTTCACTGAGCTTTTTCCTGATAACCTCGGTAACTGACTGCCCCCACCCCCAGCATCTCTGTCTTCGGCTGAGGATGGTATTTAAGGTGGTGGCTTCATTCGTTTTGGCAAGTTACTCAGTTTTCATGAGTATCTTCAATTATTACAGGATATATATTATTTAACACTTGTTTGTTTTGTTCCTGTTATTCTGTCTTTTATTACAGAGATGTCTCAGGCAAGAGAACACATTATTTTCCTCCCCCACAGAGCAACAGGCTATACACTAGGTGCATAGTAGGCTGCACCATCTCAGTGTTTGTTAAATGCATGCTGTGAAGTTTGCACAGTGATGAAATTGTCTATGGATGCATTTCTCAGAATGTATCCTGATGTTCATTAAGTGGCACGTGGCTGTAGTTGTGTCACTGTAAGCAAGTCATTTTGTAGCTCTATAAACTTTTTCCTTAACTGGACTAGGGAAATTATTATCTTCTTCTGTCCTAATTTGTGATGATCGGATGTGACAAAAGGTGGCCAAGAATTATGGCTGGCAATGAGTAGGTGCCTAACAATATGCTTGGTGCCCAGAGGCCGGCTCATGGAAGACACGTGACTAACCCCAGAAATAGAAAAAGAGATGGTTTAGGGAGTAGCTAATGAATTATACTACATACATGTTGACACTTTGGTCTGAACAGGGTAGTGAGCTAGGAAAGCGCCACAAACCATTGGAAACGCAGGGCGTGAATCTAGGAAAGGCGGCAAGACTAGCTAGAAAATCAGATTTGGGGCCATCCAAAGAGAAGTGAGTTGCAGATGTGGGAGCAGAGCCACCTGGAGTACAGGAGCGGAAGGAAGAGGGAGAGACAGGCATTTAAAAACGTAAAGAGGGGAAGAAAGAGGGAAACAAGTGGGTGCAGCCTACCTAGGTTGTATGACGGGTTAAACACTTGGAAGAAGCCTACATAATCATATAAAGATTTACCATGCTTGCTTGCTTGCCTGAACTCTAACAATGCTCGCCTGAGATGCTTTTCTTCAGGGTCAGACGGTAAAGATTAGGAAACCGCCTGAAACCGCCTGAGACCCATTAAACCTGCCTGAAAGCCCCTCCGGTAACCTCAGCAGGAACTTTTCTCATTATACCCTCATTATAATACTGAAATCTCCACCCAAGGCACAGTTCATCTGCCATTTTTCTGCACATACGATGTGCACATGCCATATTCACTTACTGAGGATGTTTGCCCCCAAACATACCTCGACATGCTATGATGTAAGCAACTATAAAGCCCTGCTGTTCTTTTGGTTAGGAGATGGACTGGGAACATCTCCAGCGTGCTCCTTGATTGCTGGCGTATAATAAAGTTCCTGTTCACAAAATCAACTTGGCATGTTCTTTTGGCTGACACATACCAAGTGGTCAATCCCCAGGTCACTTCAGTAGCCAATGAATGGCTACAGGTGAGAGAGAATTAAAAAGATGCTAGTACAAAAGGGTTGAAACGATTTAAGGCTTTCAGTGCCAAGTCTTTGGGAGATTTCAAAGTTTTTGCAGGTGACTTGAGTTGGTATCATTGCTGGTGAACTTTTGGATGAAGCCATGAAAAAAATATAGGATGAAAGGAAATAAAACATCACTCTTTGAAATTAGAATGAATATTTACATATATGGTGAAAATGAACAATATTTGAAATGGGCAGTTGCAGAAAATATGCACATGTACCCCGAAGCCTTGCCCTAATTACGATCCTGAGATAATTTTGCGGAGAGCAAAATATCAGAATCAGGTAGTCTTGGGTCAAATCCTATGACCCTGATATTCACACTTGAGATGCCTCAGGTTTTTCTTCTCTAATATCCCTAAAATAACATCCCTAAATTAATAATAGCATTTGTTGTTGTGATAGTTAAGTGTGACAATGCATGTGAAGTACCTTGAACAGGGAGGGGCCAAACCTAGCGCATGTTATCACCCTAGTATTGTTTCTGTGTTCTGATTGTTAGTGTGTCTCTTGTATTTATCTCTCCTTATACCTTAGTTTTAACACCAGGAGGCAGCAACGCTCTCTTAACCAATTTAAATGAAAATCTGTAAGTCACCAGAAAAGCAGTGGGGAGAGAGATCATGGCTATAATAGAGAAACAGAAAAGGAGGAAAAGGAGAAAGAGGGAGGGAGGGAAAAGAGACAGGGAGAGAGAGAGGTGTAGGTAGGTTTAGAAATAATTCAAGCCCTGGCTGGTGTGGCTCAGTGGTTTGAGCACTGGCCTGCGAACCCAAGTGTCGCTGGTTTGATTCCCAGTCAGGGCACGATTAAAAAAATAATAATTTGGTATTTCAAAAGAAAATATTGAAATAGTCATGGAGGGGAAAACCAAATCTTTTTCTAGCTTCTATAGTATATAGTGTTATTTTCATTTTTAAAAGCATGTAGGGGAGTGGTGGTTATTACATATTTTCTCTGTTGACTGTTTTTAAGGATCTTGACTGATTCTAAATGAGATTTCGCAAAATGGGCTGCTGCTCAGAAAATGTCTATAAAGATAATGTGTTTACTGTTCATTTTAATTGAACTATTAATCTCAAATTATAAAAATACAGCTATTATCTTTTGTGTAAAATATACCTTCTACAAAAAGACCCAATGATATATTATCTCTTATCTATTGTTTTGTAACGAACACCTCAAAAGTTAGTGGCTTTAAATAATAGACATTTTTTATCGTTTATTTTCTGAGGGCCAGGAATCCTGGAGCAGCTTACCTAGCTCCCCTGGCTCAGGGTCTCCCATGAAGTTTCAGTGTCAAAACTGGGGCTGCTGTCATGTGAAGGTTAGACTGAACCCTGGAGGACCTGCTTCCAAGGTCCAACTCATGTATTTAGTGGCAAAAGGTCTTGCTAGGCCCTGTGAGAATGAGAGGAGAAAGGACAAGGGAACAGGCCATGAGTGTAAAAGATTTATTTGGCCTGCCGTACAGTGGGCTAAGACCAGAAAGGCAGGAAGGCTGCAGCAGCTAACAAAGGAAAGGCAGAGGATTTTTAAAGGGGATAAGAGGGGTAGGGAGTTGAAGAGACTCTGTGGATGGCTTTGGGGGAATTGGCTCTGAGAACAGAGAGGCTTCCTACAAGAGGGGAGTTACCAGGCTCTCTCTCACAGGCAGGCTAAGATATCTTTGAAGGACACAGGCCTGGCCTGCAGGTGGAGATATCTTAGAAAGGCAAAGGCAGTTACTTTCATCAACAGTTACTAAGGCAGCAGTAGATGTAATGAATGGGGTTTGCTAAAATTATACCGGGAATTCCCAGAATTCGGTCTTCTGCCTAAGAGGTCTCAGTTCTTCAGTTGTAGGCTAGACACATGGATTCCTTTGCAATGAATCCATGTCTTGATTGAGTTCTCCATAGGGCAGTAGACCTCCTGCAGGGTAAGTGAGCCAAGAGAGACTGAAGAAAGAGGTCCTCCATACCTTTTATGACTAAGTTTCAGAAGTCATAATCTCTAACTGCCACCCTATTTGTTCAAAGTGAGTCCCATAGGGAATAACTAAACCCAATTGTCAAGAATTACCTGTATGCAATCGGAGTTCCCACATGGAGAAATCACAGGCTGTCTGATCTTTCCCAGTGTGGCCCTGGGGCCTTCATTTCTTCATCAATGGAAAGAGAACAGGCCATGGATACACATGCCGCTTCAATTCTAAAGTGGCCTGCTTCTGCCCTGTCGGTGACTTCTGCAACTTGGTCTCTGTTTATTTATCTCTAAAATGAAATTATCTTACACAGTGGCTTTCAAACTTTTTAGATCCACTAAGAACTCTATTTCACATTGAAATTGCACATACACATACGCATGCGTATAAGGGCATATGTATAACAGAAATGAAAGTTCCATAAAACAATTATTTGCGTGATATACTCTCATCCCCACCCCCCTCCATTCCATGCTAATTTATTAAAAAAAATATTCTAGCTCTACAGGCTAAGGTCAAAATCTACTATGTTGCTTTCATAGCTCATTGATAGCTTCAGCATTCTTTGTGTTGTGTACTAACACCTTCACTCCTCCCTGCTCCTTTGCCATTGGCGCTAGAATAGAAACGTTAAAGAGGAAGCAAATCTTCACTTCCTTCCAGTTTCTGGGAGGAACAACAGCATCTTCTAAAGGTGGGTTAACCCTCAAGAAACTATTCTGATTAGGCAGGAGATGATATCAGAGGGTAGCTGCCAGGGCCAAAAGGGACTGTGTTTTAGCTTTAAAAGTTGGCCCTGCACTCACTAAGCTTTGTGTCCCTGAGTAGTCCCTTAACCTCCCAGTTCATTCTTCCTGTATAAAGCTGGACTCATAAATATCCATTGCCTCTCTCATAAACTTGTGAGTAGGCTCAAAATTAGATAATTAGGTACAAAGACTTTATTGACACGATCTTTAATGCTCACAACCCAATAAGAGATACAGAGTGTTACACATATTTGATAGAAGAAATTCAGGCTTAGAGAATTTATGAAGGCAAGATCTTAAAGGTGGGTGGGCCACGTGACAGAACTAGAATCCAAGCCAGTTCTGACTCCAAAACCCTCGGACAAAATGGAAAGGTAAACTATTTTCATTTGAGGTTAGTTGGTGACCTTCAGACACATGAAAACATACAGCTCCATCCTGAATCACCATGGTGTAAGGGCTTTAGAAACTGGCCACCTAACATGAACATATAAGGCGTATAGGTTTAGAGCTTTCCCCTTTAAAACTGTCTTGGCCCCTCGCCCGTGAATGTTAATTGTGACGCTTTCGCTCCTCTAGCGTCACAGTGGGCAACGCTCGTAGTGAACAAGTCATAATTGAGAGCTTGTCCTTAAGTAGGGCCGCCAGATGGTCCCTCAACAAAGTCCTCAAGTGACTTCAACTTAACCTGACCCTTAAAAAGTGTCGTTTTCAGGGAAAGGATTAGTTTACAGCCCTCTTGCGCTAGAGGGCTTTGTTCCCTCAGCGCGTGCGAGTCTTCTGAGGTGTAACCCAGAGGTGCCCGCCCCAGGGGGACTCCGCGGGGCGCGTGTCCCGGGCCTATCGCCCCGGACCCCTCGCGGGCGAGCCCCCCTCCACAAAGCCCTTGATTGAGGCCGCGGCTCCCCACAGAGTGGGAAGGAGGAGGGTGCCCGCAGCGCAGCCTGGGGCCGGGGGTGCGCGCAGCCTGTGTACCCAGTTGGGGGCGAGCTCTGCCCTCAGTGCTGTTGGGATCTCGACCCGCAGAAACACCCGAGTGCTGGTAAGCGGGCGCTGGTGTCGCCTTTGCACCGGCCCTGGGGGCCCTGGCGGGGCGGGCGTCCGCAGTTGGCAGGAGCGGGGAGCCGGCCTGGGAGGGAGGCGCGCAGGGCGGACTGCGCTCGGTTCAGCGTCCCGTGCGACTCGGGCCTCCCCGGTCCGCGGAGCCGGCTCACAGCTGGAAGTGAAAAAAGGCGGGTGGGGACCGGGAACCGGGAACCCGGCACAGCCTGGCCTACGAGACGTGTGCATGGGACGGGAAGTAGGATGGTTGCTTAAAGTTGGATACTTTCTTTTTTTGGTAGTAGTGGTGGTGTGTGGTGGTGTAAAGTTAGATACTTCTTAAGTTCAGATATTTCAAAGAGGGAAAATCTGGGTAAGTTGGCGACTTTTTTTTTCTTTTTTTTTAGGATTGGGGCGGGCCCCAGGAAGTTCCTGTGCGCCAGCACAGACATTTATCACTTGACATTGTCACAGTCTGCCGCATTTTTGGTGGTTCAGGGTTTGAGCTAGTTTGTCAGGCTCAGGCAGTGACAAAATAGCACGATGGAAGAAACTATGCAGTTAACCTGGCATTTTCTCCTTACAGGACAAGTGGTAAAACGAGTTCCTGGAAAATAAAAGAGAACACAGTTCTACCTTAGGAGTTCAGCTTCACTGAACATTTTACTATAGGGACAGTCTGGCATTCAGAAATGCTTTTTCTAAATCTTTTTATTATTTGAACATGAAAAAAATATTCAGGCGAAAGCCACTCATTAGGTGTGTTGCAATCGTTTCAGGCAAAGCGAACCAGAGTATCTGCGTCATTATTACAAAAGGCACTTGTGTTGGGAAATTAGACTGTAATAATTCATCATGGCGTATGGCTTGCCAAGAAAGAACACAGTGAAAACCATCCTGCGGGGAAGTTATCAAGTGTAAGTATTTTTATTAGGGTACAAATTGACTTAGGGTGAAGAGTGTCCTTGCTGAAATAAAAATGCTTGACACCCTTGCCCTAACTGGTGTGGCTCAGTAGATTGAGCGGTAGCCGGAGAACTGTAGGGTTGCTGGTTCAATTCCCAGTCAGGGCACATACCTTAGTTGCAGACCAGTTCCCCAGTTGGAGGTGTGCAAGAAGCAACCACATTATTATTATTCTTATTTTTAAATTTAATTTTATTTGTTTTATTACATCCAAGGCAACCACATATTGATGTTTCTCTCCTTCCCTTTTTCCCTCCCTTCCCCTCTCTCTAAAAATAGATAAATAAAATCTTTAAAAAAATTAAAATAGCCCTGGCTGGTGGCTCAGTGGATAGGTGACGGCCTGCAAACCCAAAGGTCTCTGGTTCGATTCCGGTTAGAGCACATAACCAGGTTGTAAGCCAGGTCTCTAGCCAGGGCCTTAGCTGGAGGCAGGTGAAAGGCAACCATGCTTGATGTTTCTCTTTCTTCTTCCTCCCTCTCTGCCCTTTTCTCTAAAAACAATGAATAAAATATTTAAACATTTTTTTTAAATTAAAATACTGTTATATTCCCCATGAATTAGATATTAGACTGTATGAGACATTTTCGAATATCTGTTTTTTTGTTTGTTTTGGTTTTTGGTTTTTAAGGCAACTGCTATTAGAGAAATTTATAAATTATCTTACTTGGTCTTTACAACGAAAGGACACTTTCAAATGAGAAAACTGAGGTTCAGAAAAAAAATGGTTTGCTCAAAGACATAGTCAAGTAATAAAGTGACAGGGTTAGAACTCTCCTTACTCTAAAGCAACACTTTCTTTTATTGCCCACTATCTTAAAATACCTCTGTAGATAGTGCAAATCTATCTAAAAATGCCTTGGTGTCAAGTTTATCTTAACAGAGCACTTAAGTGGCTGTTACGACGGGTCAGTTTTTCATCCTGGATACTTTGGCAGGCAATTCCAAATAATCTCAGCAAAATAAGTGCCTTCTCTATCTTCACAAGAAAGTAGTTTATATCATAGTATTTAGAAGGGCAACTGAATTAAGAGGAACAGAATGGTAGTAGCATTTTTTGGAGTTCATTTGCTAAGACGACTCTTCACCTTGGGCTTTTTAAAAATTATTTTTAGAAGAGTATTAAAAACACACTAAGCACATACAAATAGTAGGAGCATTTAAAAGGGAAATAAAAATGTTATTTCTTATATCCCCATTCCTACCCCACACCCCAGCCCCACTCAGGGATAAAATGTTTTATATATTTTTATAGAATTTGTCTATTATGCAAGATTCACATACACATACGAGGCCTGTCCGGAAAAATATAGTCACTGTTAACATAATGAGAACGGTTTGTGTGACATTAATGTAACCTGGCAGCCAAGGAGCATGGACTGGAATTCGCATGCGTGAACAATGATAACTTCACTTTACTAGTTAGTGGGAGAAGTATATGCTATTGAGTGAGCATGTGTACTGTGTGGCCATTGCATTCAAAATTACTGAGTAGAGCAATGAACCTGCATCCAGTTTCATGTTAAGCTTGACTATTCCTCCATGGAAACTATTCAGATGATTTAGAAGGCCTCAGCTATGGGCACCTGGTGACTGGCGGCTTCATCACAGCAACACCCCTGCTCAGGCATCATTACCCTTGCAGGACTTTTTGGCAAAAGATCAAATTACCCAGGTGAATCAGTCCCTCTACAGCCCAGATTTGCTGCCCTGTGATTTCTGGCTTTTCCCAAACTAAAATTACCTTTGAAAGGGAAGAGATTTCAGACCATTAGTGAGATTCAGGAAAATATGATGGGCAGCTGATGGCAATTGGGAGAACCGTGTGAGATCCCAAAGGTGCCTACTTTGGAGGGGACTGAGGCATCATTTTCTTATGTACAATGTTTCTTGTTTCTTCATCAATAAATGTCTTTTTCATATTATATGGCTGGATATATTTTGGACAGGCCTTGTACACACACACACATAGTTTTACACATGGGGTTTTACTGAACTTTGCTCCCTACCCCACTACATCTTGTAAAGCCTAATGATTAAAATCACAGATTCTCAAGTTTGACTTTCTTTGTCCAAATTCCAACTCAAGACCAATAACCTTGTGATCTTGGGCAAGTCGTTCTCTGTTCTTGTTTCCTAGTCTGTAAAATGAGGTATTAACTGCACATGCCTACTGAATAGTTACTGTGGTAATTAAATGAGTTCATGTGTGTAAACTGACTTAACGCCTAGCATATAATAACCACTAGATAAAAAATTAGCTGTTTTATTGCTCATCTTTCCAAATCAGCAAAAGGATAAATCACATTCTTTCCCTACATATAGGTACCACAATTTGTTAACCAAGGGCTTGGATAGACCCTAAAACTGTTGGGGTTTTCTGGATAAACAATGCTTTAGTGATCATCTTGTAAATACCTTAGTGCACTTGTTCCAGTACATCTATAACAATTGTGGACTCCAAGCCATTCCTTAAAGTTAGATGGGAAAGTAGCAAGGAAGCTAGAGGTGGAAAACAAAGGGTTGGCATGTGTGTACTATCTTCACTTCCCTTACTCCCTCCAGAGCAGGCCTTTCCCCTTCCTCCTGCAAATGAACTCACACTGACTGCAGATGAGCAATATCACATTGCCTTAGCTGATATTTTAAGTTTCCTAATTAGGATACATAAAATAGTTCATTTAAAATTCATACGCATTAAGTATTATAGCTTGGTATTTTATCTCCAGCTTTCTAAGGATTCTCTTGGTACTAGTGCTTCTAAATAAATATACCTAGGCTAAATACCAGCTCTGGTTTCAATTTCCTTATCTCCCTACAGAGTGCCTGTAAAGATTAAAATAAGCTCACACACTCAAAGTCTTACTGTACGCCAAGCACCTTGCTCAGTGCATGCCCATTCCCTTTGTTCCTTCCTCTCTCTGGTGACCATACCTTTGATCAGCCATAAAAGACTACATCATTTTTGAAAGACATGGAGAGATTTAATTAGCTTCAGGGAGACTGTATTGCAAACAAACATTCCTGCCATTATAGTTTATGATAATTTTTCAATGTATCTTTACATTAGTTAATATTAGGCTCTTTCTCCTGGCTAGATTAGCAATTCTGGAAAATCCTGAATACCACCCTCCCACTCCCCTGTAAACCAAAGTGTATAGTAGAAAGCAGAACTGAGAATTACATGTGTTCTGTTTATTCTGTAGTAGATGCTTAATAAACATTTGTTGAGTGAATTAATGAATTTTCACTTCAGACAGCAACCTTGGGATCTTGCACTGCTTACAGAGACCTGGTACACGAACCTAGTTAAAATCAAGTTTCCTTTCTTGGAAGAAATTACATTTGGTGGCCCTTTTCACCTCAAGAGGTGTAAAACCAATATGCAACGTGTGCTCCCTTCTGCAGAAGGTATGTGCAATAAGAATGACTTTAATAAGTTGCAAATTTTATGTCTTTTGCTTATTATCAGATAAATGCTTACAGATGTTAATTCTCTTCTTGTTTAGTATTTGAGAATGTGAATTTTGCTGCATAATAAATATTCAGTTTTGTCTTAAAATAGCTGTTGGATTGCTTCATGTATTTTATTTTTTAGACATCAAACTTGAAAGGGAATGTGAAATGAAGCGCCTGAATAGCTTGAAAAGTCAAGAAAATGCAGCTGAGGAACTTCGGTTTGCCCTAAGAGAAAAGCAAGGTGGTTTGAGAAGACCTCTTCCACCTAAGTGACGGTCACCAAATAATCAAACCTGTGCTTTCTGCGCCTGGAGGGGATGAGGGGCTGCAGCCTGTCGCTGCGTGGGGCTCCTCACAGGAGGATGAGTGCAGCTGGCGGTGAGCCAGCTCTGGTGGCTCAGTGGACAGCTCTGACTGTCCACTAAGGAGACGCCAGGTCTTCTGGTCCCTGCCACCCACCTGATCCAGTGTATCACCAGCAATAGCACAGTAAGTAGATGAGAATGCATTTGGAATGGAGTCATTGGTGGTATTCACTTTGATTTTTGTAAAATTGAAGTAAAGGAAGAAAAAACTCCTTGTCAGAGGCATTGTTTTGAAGACCATTTAAAATTTGTATCTCTGAGATCCTAAGAGCCACCAAGAAGGGGATTCTTTCTTTAAAACTTATACTTTATTGATTATGCTGTTACAGTTGTCCCAGTTTTCCCCCCTTTGAGCTCTTACACCCAGCACTCCCAACTCCCTCAGGCAATCTCCACACCATTGTTCACCGCCATGAGTCATGTGTGTAAGTTCTTTGGCTGCTCCACTTCCCTTAAGGTACTTTAGAGTACATTCCCATGGCTATTCTGTAACTACCTATTTGTACTTCTCAATCCCCTCACCTCTTTACTCATTCCCCCACACACCACTCTCATCCACCAACCATCAAAACATTCTCCACATTCTCCATGATTCTGTCTCTGTTCTTGGTTTGCTTAGTTTGTTTTTTAGATTAAATTGTTGATAGGTATGTACCTATTATTTTATTATTCATAGTTTTGATCTGCTATTTCTAAAATAAGTCCCTTTATTATTTCATATAATAATGACTTGTGATGATGGACTCCTTTAGCTTTACCCTGTCTGGGAAGCACTTTCTCTGCCCTTCCATTCTAAATGATATCTTTGCTGGATGGATAGAGTAATCTAGGTTGTAGGTCCTTGCTTTTCATCACTTTGAATACTTCTTGCCAGTCCCTTCTTGGTGCAAAATTTCTTTTGAGAAATTAGTTTTATGGGAACTCCTTTGTAGGTAACTCTCTTCTTTTCTCTCGCTCCTTTCAAGATTCTCTCTTTATCTTTAACCTTTGGCATTTTAATTATGATGTATCTTGGTGTGGTCCTCTTTGTGTCCCATCTTGTTTGGGACTCTCTGTGTGCTTCTTGGATTTCTATGTCTATTTCCTTCACCAAATTAGGGAAGTTTTCTTTCATTATTTTTTCAAATGTTTTCAATTTCTTTCTCTTCTTCTGGCATTCCTGTAATTTGAATGTTGGTACATTTGAAGATGTCCCAGAGGCTCAACCTATCCTTATTTTTTTTTGGATTCTTTTTTCTTCTTGCTGTTCTGATTGAATGTTTTTTTTTCTTCCTTATGTTTCAAATCATTGATTTGATACTCAACTTAATCTATTCTACTATTGGTTTCCTGTAAATTGTTCCTTTTTTTTAAAGATTTTTTTTATTCATTATTTTTAGAGATAAGGGCAGGGAGAGAGGAAGAAAGGGAGAGAGACATCAATGTGTGGTTGCCTTTCACCTGCCTCCAGCTAAGGACCTGGCTGGAGACCTGGCTTGCAACCTGGTTATGTGCCCTGGCTGGGAATCTGGTCTCTGGGTTCACAGGCCAGCGCCTATCCACTGAGCAAATTGTTCTTTATTTTACTCATACTTTGTGTAACCTTTGTTTTCGCCTGTGTCTTTTTTATGCTGTTGCAGTACCCAATGAGTTGTTTGAATGCCCTAATAACCAGTGGGACTGCCCATTCTGAGCACCGTGCCTCTCTGCATCTTCAAGTCTCCACCCCTCCTACCTGTCTAGATGAACGTGGCTTCTTTAATTTCTTGGTTGTCCAACTTCTACACAGCTTGATTTTTTGATGTTTCTGGGTGATATTTGTTTTGTAGTCTAGTTGTAATTTTTGCTGTGGTTGTATAAGGATGCTAGATATTTTTACCGATTCCTCCATCTTTGATGAGAACTTCAAAATGACACCTGTGCTTTTTATTTTATGGAATAAACTATATGGACTTTTTGGCCAACCCAATAGTATGGACTCTGGAGTTGACTGACTCCCATCATGTTACCTGTCATTTACTAGCTTAGCCCATGGCAAGTGGTTTCACTTCTTTAACCTCTCTACTCATGGGTAAAAGACAGTAAAAATGGCACCTGAATAATAGGGTTGTTGAGAGGATTAAATGAAATACTTGAATGGGAGGAAAAGAAATCTTTTTCCTTTATCCATTTTGGGTTCTATCCCTGGGGCACTAGGATCCTGTAAATTATACTAAAAGGCATATTGGAGAAAAACAAGCAAGTTAATTAACATGTGCATCGCACATACACATGGAAACACTCAGAGATGAGGAACACATGAAGTGGTTAAAACGTGGGTTTATATAGCATCTTAACAAAAGAACAATACATTTTTAGAGAAGTGACAAGACAAAGGAAAAGGAGTTTGAATTTCTAGTGGTGGCAAATTGTGGGAAGACAAACATAATGGTAGATAAGGGCTAGTTTTAGCAAAATTTGTTATGTAGATTCCTTTGGTTCGTTACACGTCTAGACATGTGGTCAGTGATTAACTTCTGTCCTTTCTGGTAGAGAGGGGAGGGGAGACACCTTTACAATTTTCTGTTTTGCTGGTAAGGAAATAAGGGGAGAGCAGCTTCTTAAATTGCCTTCTGCTTGAAATAACCCATATGCCAAAGTAGTAAAAGACCTATCACAAAATCTGGTACATTGGAAGAACTCAATAAATGGTAGTTGCTGTTACTGTTATTTTCATAGAAAATTAGTGTCAATAATTTATCTTATGGCTGAAAAATCCCATTTAGCTCATTTAACTTTCAGATTTTCTTCTCCTCATTCTAGGATTTAACAGGCCATGAAGAATTTGTGGTTATAACCTTAATACCATCTGGTCTGATGAGCTGAGACCAAAAAAAGATTGCTGTGAAAAGGACCACAGATACTATTATAAATAGCATGCTGCCTGAGCAGGGCAAACAGGCCTTTCTGGTTGGTTTTGTTGACTTGGTGCTTTGTTTTCCCTTCCATGTATTTTGTCCTGAAGGTGGAGCAGGTGCTGTTTCAGGCTAAACACTTTGGAAGCCCTCTCACCACTCTTCTCTAGGTCCTGACTTGGCCCATCAGTCCTCCTCACATGCTTGCATTTCATTTTCTGCAGGTGTCTCTTACCTGGATGCTTTGGAATTTACTAGGCTACCTTATAAAGACATGGGAACAGAGATGATGATTGTGGTATCTCAACAGTCTGGCTCCTCATGGAGTCATCAGGTTGTTGTCAGCATTTAAGGAGCTGGTCAAAATAACCACAACTTTCTCTAGCTTTACTTCTTTTCCTTATAAAAACATAAATAATTATATATAGTTGCTATAAAAATAATAGATCATAAAAATAGTAACATATAGACATTTCAAAGATTCTAGATCATATAAAAGCTATAAAGAAGAGCCTGACCAAGTGTGGCTCAGTTGGATGGGCATTATCCCACGAACTGAAAGGTTTGTGGTTCAAGGTCAGGGCACACACCTAGGTTGCAGGTTTAGTCCACTGTCGGGGAGCATAAAAGAGGCAGCCTATCAAGGTTTCTCTCTCACATCGATGTGTCTCTTCCTCTCTTTCTCCCTCCCTCCCCCTTTCTCTAAAAAATAATTTAAAAATATATACATATATAAAGAAGAAGAAAAAATCGTCCAGGGTTCTACACACAGATGAAATAACTATGAACATTTTGCAATGTTTCTATTTAGTCTCTGTGCTTATTATTTTAATATGTCCAGGAGAATTCTATATCACTCGATCTTGATTTTATTTTTTTAGACTGAAAAATTATTTATTTTTAGAGAGAGGGGAAGGGAGGGAGAAAAAAAGAGAGCAAAACATCAATGTGTGGATATCACTCATGCACCCCTAACTGGAGACTTGGCTCACAACCCAGGCATGGGCTCTGATTGGGAATCAAACTGATGACCCTTTGGTTCACAGGCTGGCACTCAATCCACTAAGCCACACCAACCAGGGCTGATCTTGATTTTATTTTTGCTTAACTTTATAACATAAATATTTCTCTTTGTTAAAATATTCACATTTTAAATAGCTCCACAATAAGACATTATATGATTGTACCAGTTTATTTAAATCAGTCTCACTTTGGACATTTAAGTTCCCAACTTTCTGCTATTATAAATAAAACTGTATTTATAAGTAACAATGCCTTTAAATATAGGAACTTCTGCCCCAAATAAGGAATACATTTTTGCCAGTATTGCAGCTTACTTTTTAAGACAGCTTCTTGGGCTTATTGTGACAAAAGTTATTAGTATATATTGTCAGATTTTTTCAGAAAGATTGTTTGAATTTTCAATCTTACCTGCAGTATATGTGAGTGTGTCTTTCATCCAACTCATCAATAAGGGGTATTCACCTTAAATTCTTTTTCTTACTGACAGGCAGCACATATTTTAATATACTTTAAAAATTGGTGATGTTGATTCCCATGACTGTTAATGATTTAGTAAATTTTCTTTTCAATTATTGTTCTCTATTTTTTTGTGAAGTAACAGTGTTTTTATTTTGAAGTTTCATTTAAAAAAAATATAGAATTAGATTTTTTATTTTGTGTTATATCTGAGTAACAGTCTACTTCCTTACTACCCATTTCTTTAATCTTGTTTCAGATCTATCTCTTAAGAGTTTACCTAAACTCTTTTGATGCCTGTAGGGTTTTTATGTCCTTCAAGCTTTGAGAAAGTTCCCCTTGTGGTAAATTTTGGTTGGAGAACAATTTCATAGCCACATGTATTAACTGTCTTTTTGGCACTTTCCCTTCAGCGTTTATATTCCCAGACTAAAGAGCATAGGCTTTTTGGTTGATTTTCTTAAAGACTGTCTTTCACCCCTAATTCTATTTGCATAGAATAGAAATGTATGAAGTACTTCCTGTGATATGTAGAACTGGATCTCAAAATTAAGATGCATATATGTTGAACATATATAGATGGCTTATAAATTTATGAGCATATGAGATAAAATTAAAGATTAGAGGTTAGTTGTTTTTTCTTCATCTTTATGCCAAATAGTTTTATCACTGAGCTATGCCCTCATGGTGCCAGTACTTCAGCATGATCATCCCATAGACTGCTTTCCAATGCTTCCACTTCAGTGTGCTCCAGGGCAATGAGAACAGGCTGAGAATTAGACTGGGATTTAAATCCTGACAGTAACATTTACTGGTTTACTAATCTTGGACAAATCACACAGCCACACTAGGCCTTTGTTTCCATATCTGTGAATTGGGGAATGGTAGCACTTACCTCTTAGAATGGATGAGAAGATTAAATGGGATCTCATGACCCACTTCACTAGTTTGGGGTATAGGTTTGGCCACACCTTTTAAAATTTTATAATTGCTGGATTCTTCTACATGCCAGTAAGTTTAGAATCCTCTATTTAAAATACCCCTTCACATCCCAGGCTGGTGTGGCTCAGTGAATTGAGCATGGATGGCCTGTGAACCAAGGGGTTGCCAGTTTGATTCCCAGTCAGAAGGGCATGTGCCTGGGTTGCAGGCCAGGTTTTCCACTGGGGGCCTGTGAGGCAACCAATCGATGTCTCACATGTGGATATTTCTCTCCCTCCTTTCCCCTCTTTCTAAAAATAAATAAAATCTTTAAGAAAAGAAAATACCCTTTACAAAGTAAGCAAGAGCCCCAGGGGCTCTTCCCAAGGAGCCTCCTTCCCAGTGCCTGGTGGAGAGAAGCCTGGAAGAGCCTGGCCAGTCCCCCTGCAGGCCCTGGTTTCAGCTGCCCTTGTTTTTGTTGGGACCTTTTGGTCCCATCCAGCCTGGTGCCCCCCCACCCCCCACCCCCCGCCCTCCACCCTTTTTGTTTGTAGGATCTGGCCTCTCAAAATTACTTCTCTTCAGGTTACAACCGCAGTCTTGGTCATTGTGTCCTATATCACCCTGTGCCAGGGTAACCGAATCCATAGGAAGTTGTCACCCATCCAGATATCCCTTTCATTGTGGTTATTGGACCTTAGTATCTTTTCCTGACAGTGGATGTCAGTTGGAACCATCCTAATTCAGTTAAGAAATTCTGATAACAATACATTACAAAAGGGCAGTGGCCAAGGTCACCTTTCCCTCTAGGCGGCCCCTTCCTCCAGCTCTCAGTGCTGAGCATCACACACATCACTCCAGTTGCCAGCACCTCTCCTCTCTCCGAAATGGAGGTCCTTATACCCTGAAATGTATGTAACTAAGAAGGGCCATTCAAGTGACTCTTCCAGGAACAAAGAATGTCTGCCAAGGAACTTTTCTCAGACATAAAATAAGAACTGGTGCCAGCAGTTTGTCCTGCTCACCTCTGGTGGCCTCCAGTAAGGTGCCACCCTCAGAGCTGCTTCTAGGATTTGGTAGCCTAAGGCAGCTTGCACTTTCCTTTCAAATAGGTTTTATTTTACATTTGTATTCAACTTGGATTTTTATACAGTAAACATGCCCATTTTGTCATGAAGAGTATTTGCTAATCAAAAAATGAACAAGGCATAGCTGGTATTCCTTTTGAGACGGGCGGAGGCGTTTATAAAGTGTACCTTGTCACCAGCCTTTGTCCCACAAATAACCTTTCAGTTCTCTGTGAGAAAGGGTGTGGCCTCTGCTTTTTTGGAGGTTTGGTTTCACAGAACCACATTTGCCTTGTCTGGTTTCGCCAGTCATGCCTGGTTAGAACACACAGGGGGCCCCTGGGCCATTGTGGTCAGAGGCTGACCTCACACTATTTTCAGACTTAAGACAAATTCTTTACTGCATCCCAAACTTCACCAGGAGGCCTGGGGGTGGGGTATCACAAAGCCCACACTATTTTCCAAAGGAAAGTGACAGCTTCCTTGAATTATTTTGGGCACAGAAATGAGTTTCCACATGTTTCATGAGACATAATCAGGTGCTTTATATCACATTAATCTCGCAAGTGTTTCATTATTGACGTTAGACAAATTCTAACCAAAGCATAACTGAAACTAATTCTGAACCTCTCTTGAAATGATCCTTAAGTGTCCCCTGCCATTTCCTTAACTGGAAGCCTCTTGCCTTAATATTTTCAACAGGAATGCTTTGCTAATGGCTGTGATGTTGGGCTTTGGCTAAATTGCCTTTGTTTATTTTCCTGGAATTTGCCTGCCTCTCTCCAAAACATTGTATCTTGGCGCTTTCATATCCCCAGTGAATTTGGAGAAATTATGTCTTGGCATTTACCCTGCTTTCTGGGAACACAGATTGTGATGCTGACGACGTGGCCTCATTACTCCACTTGACAATAAGTTTGCTTGTCTCATTTTATTTTCATTTTCAGTGGTGAGTAGGAACAGGAGTGGAAAGAAAGCCTTACTTACCACATGCAGTTTATTATATGTGTTGTGGCCATGGCAGCTGCTTTTCTAATGTTGTAAAGAAATTGATCAGATTAGGATGAATCCCGGGGCTGGCCAATAGCTATCGGAATGACTCTCCACACGTGACCTTATTGCATTATTACCAAACGTGGCAGGATAGACGTGCCCAGTCATCTCAGCAGATGCTCATTTGTCATGCTGCCTTAGGAGACGAGGAGATGAGAGTAAATTGTTCCAACAGCTCAGCATGCCCGGACAACAGTTCAGAGGAGGAGGGGTCAGCGGGGCTGCAGAGATCCCGAAGCCTGGAACTTGTTTTCACAGTGGGGTCAGCTGTGATGATAGGCTTGCTCATGTTCTCGCTGGGGTGCTCTGTGGAGATCCGGAAGCTATGGTCGCACATCAGGAGACCTTCGGGCATTGCGGTGGGACTGCTCTGCCAGTTTGGGCTCATGCCTCTTATAGCCTATCTTCTGGCCGCCGGCTTCTCTCTGAAGCCCCTCCAAGCTATTGCTGTTCTCGTCATGGGGTGCTGCCCAGGGGGAACCCTTTCTAACCTCTTCACCTTCTGGGTTGATGGAGATATGGATCTCAGGTGAGTCACGCTGACAGCTTCTGTGTTGAAAAATCTGCCAATTTTTGGGTGGAGATCCAAGTGGGAAATGTTTTTTCAGGGGCTGATTCAGTCCTGGAAGGACTTTCCTTACTGAGCCTAAAATTGACTTTGTCGTTTCTGATTGTCCTCTGATTGGCAACTGGTTTTCTGAGTAGTGGGGTTTGGTTTATAGACAATAGTGGAAGCAGGTCTCCTCCTCACCCAATGTCACTTCTAGGCACAAACTCATTCTCACCTGGCAGCTTTAACCACAGGCTTCACAGCCTCCTAGGACCTAGGCTGAGAATCCGAGGAAGCTGACAACCGTGGTTTGGAAGCGATAGTGGTGATGGTGATGGTGATGGTGATGGTGGGGGTGGTGGCATAACCAGGGTGAGGACCCTGTAGTTCCAATCAGCAAGTGTTGCCTGCATGCCTGTGTTATGAAAGCCATGTTTTGGGGCACTGAATGAAGGAGTTTAGGGGAACGTGATCCATGTATCCTATTTTAAGTGCTGGCGGCAGCCTTTTGAGTTGTCCTGGAGAGCAACAGAAAGACTTAATGACTGAAAGCATTCTTTCTTGTTGCTTTTCACATCCTTATTGCTCATCAGGAGAATCTCATTCCTTAGGCCAGTGACTTTATTCCCAAATACAATGTAAATAAATAATCCTAGGAGGCATTAGGCTTTATCATTCATTTGTGTTTTAATGAGGATAAATTAATCACATTTTGCGATGGAAATAAAAGCGAGCATTTTAGGAAAGAATAGAGGAGTCATAGTTGGAGATTTGAAAGGACTAAAAATGGGTTTTTCTAAGTTCTTTGCTTATTGATGAACAAACTATTTTCTGTCCCACCCAGAGGAAGAACTACTTATAAATTCAAACCTTTGTTTGATGTGTGTGTCATTTAGTTGAGATCTATTGTTTGATGAATGAATGAATGAATGAATCAGACGTGCTGACTGTGCTGGGAGGTGAGTGAGTCACCTGCTGGTACAGGTTTCTAGTTTCCTGCTGTGCTGAATGTTCACACATGGAACACATTTCACCTATAAATATTAATAGGTGCAACCCAATGATTGATTTTAACTTGGCAATATTTTAGTTATTTAGAGATTTGCAAAGAATCACTTGTTGCTTTGCTAGTTAAAAAATACACCCCACTGATAATGCATTGCTAATTCAAATTCAATAAAGATGATCATTAATAATTGGAAAATAGTAGATATTCTTTTTTTTTAAATTTTATTGTTGTTGTATTACATCCATCTCCCTTTTGCTCCCCTCTATCCTCCTCCCCACCCACCCATTCCCCCCAAAGTCAATCCCCCCTGTTGTCCATGTCCATGGTTCCTTTATACTAGGTTCTTGTCTAAGTTGCTCCCCTTCTTTGTAGATATTCTTTATACAAAGACCATACATACGTCAGCCATAAATTCTGGGATCTGAATGTTTTTGGAAAGAAAAAAGGAACATTTATTGGACACCTGGGTAGGCATGAGGTAGATGCTTGCACAAGTTCTCTTTCTTTTTCAAGCCGTCATCTCTCTTCAAGACAATGTGAGTTCTCATCATTGACCCCTTTCTCTTCTTGACTTTCATAATAACCTGGTACATGACCTTTTATTATACTGCATTTTATAGCTGAGAGAATTGTGACTCAGTTGGGGTAAATGGCTACAGATGAGTATGGCAGGTCGAAGACTTGCATTCATATCTGTTTCTCATTAGGCTGTAGTTTAGGTACTTGCTTCCATGCCATTTACTAACACAATCGATCTGTTCCAAATAGGAGTGTAATCTTTGAGTAGTGTTCCCAACCATTTCTGTTCTGGGAAAGAGAACATTTATTACCTTCATTTGATTAACTAACATTGTAATAATACCAATGAGTAGGAAGCTAATTTTACTTAATTAGATTTACCTTTGGTCAAATTATTTAACATATAAACCTCATTTTAAAAATGGGATTAAAATGATTTATTCTTCACTAGACTATATTTTTAAGGAGAAAATATATATGCAGAATGCCAGGAACATAGTGAGTATACAATAAATATATTAGCTGCTCTTTCACTTGTATTTAAAATTTTTCTTACAAATAAAAGGAAGCAAAAAATTCTGTAAGAAATGACATTTTGTGTTATTTTTTTTGAAAGGGTTTATTTATTATTAGAAAGAAAGAAAGTGAAACATGAATATGTGGTTGCCTCTCATATGCCCCCAACTGAGGACCTGGCCTGCAACCCAGGCATGTGCCCTGACCAGGAATTAACCAATGACTCCTTGGTTCACAGGCCAGCACAGGGCAAGAATACAGTAAGCCACACCAGCCAGAGCAAGAAATGACATTTTTAAATGGGGACTAAATATTAGAATTTCAAAAGCTTAGAGGTACAAAAATAATGAAATATGAAATCTCAGCAAAACTGTAAAAAAGAAAAAGGGAGAAAATTAAGTGTTATTGAATGAAATAACATCCAAATTCATTATGTTTCTTACCTCTTGATTACCAACAAAAATAACTTTTTCAGCAAAAATAACTTATTCAATATATTGTTATAGATAGAAGTTCTGTTTTGCATGCTGGATAAATTTCAGCATTTAGAACAACTTCATTTTACAAATGAGGAAGTTGAGGTTTGGCTCTTTGAAGGTGACCCCAAACCTGTTTCTCATGCCTTAACTCTGTGTTCATTTAATCCGCTTGCAAGTCTCCATGGGTTTGTCCCATGCAGGGCATTTTACAATGAACATGTTTGAATTAGTTTCTGCAACTCTTGAGTATCTGCTTATGACACCAATCATTTTCCCAGTCACTTGGATTCATCATCTTAGTATTCCCTCTCGACTCCCTTCATTATTGACCTTGTTCAATCTACTGTCTAGTCATATAGCCCATCCTCTTGCATGTCACCCATAGCTATTTTCTATCTTTCCCCACTGCCATTACCTCAGGTCAGGCCCTCACAATTTCTTTCTTGCAAGTATCTTTACAATGTCCTTTCCACCTTCAGTGTCTCCATCATAGCTTTGTAGTTAAGTGGATAAGGCAGCCTCTGGGTTCTGATTGCCAATATTTAAATCCTGAGTTGGGATCTTTTTTCTGTAACTGAAAGTCATAGTACTTTCTTTATGGTGGTGTAAGGAAAAGATGAACATGTGATACATATAAAGGCATCTCAAAACCTACTTTAGTAGAAACTAAGCCAGGTCTAACCTACTTCTCAAGGGTTATTTCCTATTAACACTTCCAACACAATTGGTTTTCCAAGACAATTGTAGACAATTGGTCCATAGTGAGTTAAGGGCCTACTCACTGTTCTCCAAACACACCCCGTACTTTTCCAACTTTATTTTTGCTTGTGTTGTTCCCATACCCTGGACAGCCAACTGGTCTGATTCTATCTCAAGTCAAATGTTTCCCTTCATGATAACTGTATTGGAAAGCCATTGGCCCATGTGTATGGGAAACCTAAGAAATTATCCTGCCCCTGAACTGAGCTCAGCTGATGTTGTAGGGCTCTGTCACATATTTGTGGACTGGCTCAATGTAGACTGGTTTTAGCTGGCCTCAGCTGGGACATCTGGGCTCTCCTCCATGTTGTCTCTCATTTTCTAGCAGGCTCACCTAGATCTAATCACATGACAGTGGCAGGGTTCTGAAAAAAATGAAGCATACAAGACTTCTGGATGTTGGGTTTGAAACCAGTTTATCATTACGATCATTGCATTCCATTGACCAATGCAAATTTCAAGGCCAGCCCAGATTCACATAATGGAGAAGTATAGTAGATTCTGATTTATGATGTGGTAAGCTGCAGTCACACTGCAGAGGTCATGAATAAGAGAGGGGTGAACATTTGGGAATATTTTTGCAATGTACTAAGGATAGACAGAATTCTCACCCTTGAGGGTAGGACATGAAAACTAAGATCTGGCAGTGTAGTAGTTAAGTACAACACTCTAGAACCAGTAAGTAGATCTGTCACTAACTGGGTTGTCTTGGTAGATTATATAATTTCTTTGTCTCAGTTTCTTCACTTCCAAAATAAGAAGAAACATAACCTACCTCATGGGTAATTGTGAGGAGTGAATGAGTTAATATGTATAAAGTGCTTAGAATCTCACCTGGCACAAAATGCTATATAAGTTATTGTTATGTGGGATAGGCAAGAGAGCACTGTGGTAGGTTCTGCATTTTAGTTTCTGCTCAAAGAGCTGTGTGCCTTTGAGCATTTTACCTCTCAGGATATCAATTATCTCATTTGTGAAATCAATGGGTTAGACTGAGGCCATGTTTGCCCTGTGATGGTAAAATATACATAACATAAAGTTTACTGATTTCACCATTTTGAAATGCAGAGTTCAATGGCATTAAATACATTCACATTGTTGTATACAGTTATCACCACCATCCATCTTTAGAATTTTTTCATCTTCCCAAAATGAAATTCTAGTAGCTAAACAATAACTCCTCCTTACCTTTAGCCCCTGGCACCCTCCATTCTACTTTCTCTCTCTATGAATTTGAGCACTCTAGATGGCTTCTGTAAGTGAAATCATAAACTATTTGTCTTTTTATGTCTGGCTTATTTCACTTGGCATACATAATGTCTTTAAAATGCATCAGTGTTATAGCATGTGTCAGAATTTCCTTTATTTAAAAGACTGAATAATAAACCACTGTGGTCTGTATCACATTTTGCTTATCCATTCTTTTGTCCATGGACACATGGGTTATCTCCACTTTTGTGCTATTGTGAATAATGCTGCTATGAACATGGGTATGTAAATATCTGTTGGAGTCTTTGCTTTCAATTCCTTTGAGTATAAATCAGAAAAACAAATTATGAAGTCTAAGTGTCCCCCTCTCCCCACTCTCATTTTGAATGTTTCTCCTAAAAATCTTTGACAAATATGCCTCTCCTCTCCACCCCCATAGGGCCAAGTATATAATTGTTTCTTGACATCTGTTGGAAAGCCTTGTGATAGTTGGGCTACTTATCTGTCTTACCCACTAGGTCTATAAGTTCCTTGAGGGCTTGTTCATATCTGCATACTCAGGGGCAAGCTGGTATGGTTGCTGCTTGAGAGACATTGAATGAATGAATGAAAAATTCTGTCTGGGGGTTACAAGAATCCCTGAAATGCATGCAGTGAGTTTACTGGTGCAACTCAAGACTCCCATGCCTTCAGTGTGACAGCATTTGACGTATGAGGTCCATTTTCCCCCTGCAGATGTATTTGTTTCCTCTGCTGCAGAGAAAGGATTCTGACCACTGGTGGTGGTAGAGCCTGAGGGGTTCAGTGACCTTTGAACTTTAAAGAAGGACTTGGTTCTTCAGCAGAGACTCTGGAAATGGTGCTTCAGATTCTTCAGGTTTGTCTGGCGCAGCCTTGTAGAGAACTGAAGATCATTTTAAGAGACAGAACTTAGATCGAAACCCATGTGACTTTGTGTGAGGTTCTGTAACTCTCTCTACATTAGTTACTTGGTCTATGCACTGGAAATAATTTCACACAGAGTTATTGTATACATGAAAAGGGGAAATGTATCTAAAAGTGTGAGGTATAATACTTAGCAATTAGTGTTCAATAAGTTCTAGTTATTGTTATTGAGGGGCAATAGACAGGAGTAATATGTATATTTTGGGATGGAAAACTTGGCCTTAAACTCTTCTAGGGCCAAGTGTGTTGGCTTGATCTGATATCATACTCCATTGCCATCTGGCTATCCAGATAATTAAATCTTTTTTTCATTGGGAAAGTGTGTACTTTCAGAGTTTTTGACTAAAACATTTTAATAATTTAAATCCTAATTGCAAAATGGTATACTTACTGACATGATATTTTAACATAATGTGTGTGTGTGTGTGTATATATATATATATACATACATATAATTTTTATGTTTTAAGGGAGGTTCAGGATTTATTTGTCCAGAATTGCTGAGACTGTCTCATTATTTATTCTCTGTCATAGGTTGGGGATGGTGATGCCATTGTTAGTGCAAGTGGATTCTTGTTATATCAAAGTCAGATTTCTCCAACAGTTTATATGTGAACAGCCGAGAAACCTAGTTAATTATGACCTCTGTTTATACTGTGTTGAAATTTCATGGTAGCAAAACAAAAGATGTGACTCTCTACTACATGCACATATATATGTCCACTGTGTGATTTTGCAGTTTTGTTGTCATTTATAACAGTTGGTGGAGCACCAGGATCATTTTAATTATTATGTGTCTGGGTGTGGTCTGATTTGAATCTAGCTTGTTTGGGACTCTCCGTGCTTCCTAGACTTGTATGTCATTTCCTTTGCCAAATTTGGGAAGTTTTCCTTCATTATATTTTTTGTTCTTTCTTTTCTCCTTCTTGCAACCCTATGATTTGTATATTGGTACATTTGGAGATGCTCCAGAGTCATCTTTTACTCTCCTCATTTTTTTTTAATTCTTGTTTTTTCTTTCTGTTCTGCTTGCATGTTTATTTTCTTCCTTGTGTTCCAAGTAGTTGATTTGTATTCTGGCTTCCTTTCCTTCGCTGTTCCTTGTAGTTTTTTCTTTATTTCACTTAGTGTAACCTTCACTTTTTCCTTTATGTTTTTACTGTACTCAGTGAGTTCTTTGAGTATCGTGATCACCAGTGTTTTGAACTCAGCATCTAATAGGCTGGCTATTTCAGTTTTGTTTAGTTCTTTTTCTGGGATTTTGTTCTATTCTTTCATTTGAGCCATTTTTCTTTGTCTTCACAATATGGAAGACTCCATTTTTGTTTCTATATATTAGGTAGAGCTACTTTGATTCCCTATAAAAGACACCTGTAAATTGTGTGGGGTGGAACCTTACATAATTGCCAGGGTGGGACAAACTGCTTCACCTTTTTGCAGCTCTTTGTGTGGGGAAGTGTCAGAGAGGGAACATTGCTGCTGCCTGGCTTCTAGTGATTTGCCCAGGACTTGCCCTATTTCCAGTCACTTTATCCACTCCCTGTATGTGATTGGTGCCCTTCCAACTGCTGCCCTGGTGTTAAATCCCAGAGTAGGTGGGCTTGCATCTCTTTTGAGACTGTGCAGGCTCTTTTTAAACAAAGTTTCCTGAAAATATAGCAGTTTCTCCACTGCCCTACCTCCCACTGATTTTTAAGCCAGAAGTTATGGGTATTTATCATCTTGGTGCTAGAGCCTGGGGCTGTGTGGTCTGGCCTGGGGCTGGGATCCCTTGCTTCTAGGGTGTCCTTCTCAATTTTTATCCACCACATGTGAATGTGGGACCACTGGTGCCCATTCCACCACTGCTGCTGCCTCTCCAAGCCACATCATGTCTCTTCATGTCTCTGCCCATCTCCTCCCCTCCTTCCCATCCGGAAAATTGTGGCTTCTTTAAATCCTTGGTTTTGTCAGACTTCCATACAGTTCATTTTTCTGATAGTTCCTGGTATTATTTGCTTTTGAGATTTAGTTGTAATTTTTTTTTTTTTTTTTGTGGAAGCATGTCTGCCTACTTTTCCATTTTGACTGGAAATTCTGCTCTCCTGAATACACTTGAACATTTAATGTCTAATGAAGTTGTTACTTCAAGTTAGTGGAAAATTGTTTATTTAGTAAATTATTTTGACATGCTTGCCTCTCAATATAGAAAATAATAGGTTAGGTTTATACCTTATACAACTTATACATGTTTTAGATGAGTTAAAAATACACGTATAAAAATATCAACCTATTAAAAATATAAAATATTTGAATAACTCTAGGATAGGGGGAAATCTTTAACAAGAAACTCAGAAGTCATAAAAAATGGGCAGATTTGACTGTCTCAGTGTTAATTATTCATTATAGCAAAAGTTGTAATAAACCCATGTGACTTCATGTAAGTTTCTGAAACATAATAAACATATGATAAGCGTGGCAGAGGCATTTGTATTACACATGATATATATGACCTAATTTTAAAAGCACTCCTACAAATTGAGAAAAGAATTAGATAAGCAAGATTGTTTAGAGAGGGCCTCTAAGAGGCCAGCAAACATGAATGAAAACATGAGATCATTGAGGTCAAGTAACAAAATAACAGCAAAATGCATTTTTCTGTGTGGGTATTCTCATGAGAATTAAAAGGAATCTGTCACATCCAGTGTAGGCAAGATTGTGACATGCAACAGCCTTTTTGGAAAATAATCTGGTACTATCTTAAAATAAAAAAGTTTTGATATAGTAATTCAATTTTTGGAAATCTATCCCACAATTATAAAAGAATTATTTTAGGTGACTATGTAAAAGAATGCTTATTACAACATTGTTTATAATGGAAAAACACTCAAAGCAATTTGTTCATCATTTACAGGTGACTGAAGAAATTATGGCATATTTATATTATGGTGTACTCTGCAGTTCTTAAAATAATGAACGTAAGTTATATGTGTTGCCTTGAAAGGATGTCTATGATATTAAGAAGAGAAAAAAAGTAACCAAGTTGCAAGTGACATGTATTGTTTGATTATTTCAAAAGAAAAAAACAGAGAATAAACTTCTTCTTATTGAACAAACATGTATGAAACCAGACTGCTTAATAGAAAAAGAAAAGAGGGGAAGGAAGTATACAAATACTTGCAAATTACTTAAGTCTGGATTTCTGAAAAGATCACCAATCGGATAAATAGCTGCTCCTTAAATTGTACTTGGAAGAACATTATTTTAGTTGCATTTTAATAGAAAGTCTCTGTTCCTCTGGATTGCAACAAGGGCATCTACCATTGAAGTTAGTGTCATGATTTTCAAAGTTCACCTGCAGTCACATGATCCATAAAGAAGGCAGAGAGAACATTTTTCTGGCACCAGTGTGTTGACATACTGGTTCATCCTTTGATCCATGTGTTTATCCAGCAAGGATACAATGAGCTTCTTCAGTGCTTTGTAGTAGGAGGCTGTGCCAGGTTCCTAGGGATGGGATGCTCACTCAGGCCCTTGCTGTCTGCAGCTCACAGTCTGGTCCCATCAACAGGTACTCGGCTCTTAGGCAGAGTGCGGTGTGTGGGCAGCACATGAGGTGATATGATAAAAGTGTCCAGAGTGCACTGGAAGAGCAGATAGGGGGCACACAGTAGTGATGAGAAGTGCCCATTGTGGGCTAGGGTTGGCCGGTAACTGCTTCAGATGCCTCCATGCAGTGTATGCATCATACTGGATGCAGGACAAAGCCCTCCATATAAAATATGACAGAGAAAACCTCACCTAACCAGATTGGTAGCAGTATGGCACAGTTGACCACAATGGTGGAAATGATACTTGTTTATTTTTATTGTAGAAAAATTCACATATATATAAAAGTACATAGACTAGCATAAGGAATCCCCTCTACATTTCACCCAGCTTCAGCAATTACCAACAACTGAGCAACTCATTTCATTTCTACTCCCCACTCACCCAATGGATTATTTTGAGGTAAACTACAAGTATTATTTTACCTGTAAATATTTCAGTATTTATGATAGATTTCAATGTATGGCCCACAGTCCTTCCTTTCTCACATGCACCTTCCTTTGCAGTGTAGTGAGGCTGGTTCCAGGGGTCTTCCCAGGGGTGGAGGGTGCGTGTTTCCCTACCTGTTGAGTGTGGGCTGGTTGGCTAACTTGCTTTGACCAACAGAATGTGGCAGAAGCAACACTATGTGTCTTCCAAGTAGAAGCTTTAAGGGGTGTTGCAGTTTCTGTTTCCACTCTCTGGAATGCTGCTGCCCAGAGAGTGCCAGGTAACAAGCTCTATTGAATATGTGTATCATAACTTTGGGCACATGTCTTTTCATAGTTGTGGCAGCACATCTTTGGGATAGGTTCCCAGATGAGCGATTCCTGGCTCAAAGGGCAAATGCATGTGTGATTTTGCTAGACACTACCAAGCTCTCTACAGGGGTACCCATTGTGCCTTTTTGCCTGCCATGAATGAGAGTGCAGAAGGATTATAATCCATATCGTTGAAGTAAAAGAAGTTCTGCTTGGTCGAGAGTATACAAAACATTCTTGTGAAAGAAAGTGTCACAGGAAACATAGATTGTTTTATAGGCAGGGGAATTAGATGGAAAGGTTGGTGATACGTTATGAGGAAGAATGACATGTGACCTGCAGGCCTGATAAAGGCCAGAGGATCCTTGTTACCTCTGCAGCCCACCTCAGCCCTGCAGAGGGCTTCCTTTCTCTGCTTGGTACGTAGGGGTGCTCTGTGCCCAGCCTCTCAGCTGTTCGTGCTGTGGGCACAGAGGGGGCCCACGCTGAGGGTGAGGCAGCCTGTTGTGGGAACTTAAACAATGGATATTGGGAAGTTCCCAGACTTTTTTGCGGGGCCTGGTGTTAAAGTGAATGAAGTCTTGCTTTAACCCCGGGTTGTGTCGTGTGGTGCGCTATTTGCCTCAGCTTGTCTGTAAACAGTGTGTACCTGCCTAAACACATTGCATAATTTTTCCAGCAATTTAAAGGTGAAATATTTAGTTTCCATTTACCTTATTCTTTCACCCATAAGGGGAGAGAAAAACAGCTTGGCAGTTGGTAGGGGAGGTGGGAAATGGAAAGAGTCAATTTGGGGCGGAGACACAAAACATTAGGGGAATGTTGGATGGTACTAAATCAGCTTGTAAGGTTCTCATCCATCCTGTTCTCTTGCTGGCATTTTGCCTTTAATAGGAAGCTCTCCTTTCTTCCCTTTCATGGAATGCACCTCCTGGCTCTCCAGCAAGTCTCTGCCTGAGCTGTCCCTGCATGCCTTGTGCCCTTCCTCCTCTTTCCAGGACAGGGCAGGGGCCCTCCCATAGCTATGCACCCCAGCTTCTGGTCTCTTCTTAGGCATGTGTATGTATTTTATGTCTACTCATACATGCTTATGTATTTTAATGTGTAACCAAGGTCTTTTCTCCAATTAAAATAAAGACTTGAAAAATAAGACCTTACATATCTGAAAGAATAAAAATAATGAATGATGGCTCTGGCTGGTGGCACAGTGCATAAGGTGCTGGCCTACTGGCCTGTGAACCCAAGGGTTGCTGGTTCAATTCCCAGCCAGGGCACATGACTAGGTTGCAAGCCAGGACTCCAGCCAGATCCTTAGCTGGAGGCAGGTGAAAGGCAACCCTACACTGATGTCTCTTTCCCTCTCTGCCTCTTACCCTTCCCCTTTAATATTCAAATAATTTTGAATATTATTATTCAAAAATAATAAATAAAATCTTAAAAAAAAAAAGAATGACAAATTTGTGAAGCAATAACTTATTTCATACAGTGTAATAAAACTACAGCAATCAAGATAACATTCAATCCTAAAAGGAGTAAAGTACTGACACATGGTAAAACATGGTTGAACTTTGAAAACCTGCCAAATGAAAGAAGCCAGACACACATATAATTGAATTTATGAGAAATGCCCACAATAGGTGAACCTACAAAGAAAGAAAAGAAATTGATTATTGGTTGACTGGGTCTGGGGGAAGAAGGGAATGGGGAATGACTGCTACTGGGGTGTGTTCTTTTTGTTTGATAAAAATATTCTGAGAATAGGTAGTGTTATTTTTGCACAATCTTGTGAATATATTAAAATTGCTTTAAAATGATGAAATTTAGGCCTATAAATTATATCCCAATAGAAAAGAACTGTACAAATAAGGAGAAAATCCTTATTACTGTAATTCGCAAAATGTTTAGGACAACTGTCTCTTCTAGTAAATAAGAGTTAATCGATGGATGTCAAGAACTGTTGGAAATCTCTTCCTAGACCACAGTGCAGCTATTATTTGTTGACTAGTAAGAGAGGGGCAGCTTCAAGTCAGTTACCCCATGTCATCTCTGAGATGTTGTGTCTGGGAGCTGCTTTTGGTGTGGGACCAACTTCTTCATTTCCAATTCTTCTCCTTACACATTATTTCAATTTTACTTTCAGCATCAGTATGACAGCCTTTTCCACAGTAGCTGCCCTGGGATTGATGCCACTCTGCCTTTATCTCTACACCTTGCCCTTTAATCTTGAGCAGAATCTCACCATTCCATATCAGAACATAGGTAAGTATGAGCTTGCGAAATGAAATAGTACCAGGTGTGGTGATGGTAAGAATATTGGTTATTGTTTGCTATGTGTCTCCTTTATGCAGGGGTTTTAATATTATCTAATTAAATTCCCTAAATAACGCTACAATACAGATACTATTACTAGCTCCATGGCCTACATTTTCAGGATTAGAGAAGTTAAATAACTTGGCCAACATTGTGCAGCTGGTAAGTGCAAAACTAGAATTCTGATTCAGGAATCTGACTGCAAAGCCCAAATTCTTAACTCTTACAAGAGTTTTAAAAATAAAATCAGAAAACTTGGTTATTTAAAAAACTTATATAATTTACTATAAAGTAGCTGGACTCATTATGACCAGAAGGTTAACTGGATCACAGCGGCTCGAGAGACTTCAGTTCCTGCAGCAACTAGTTGCCTGTGAGCCTTGATTTCTTACTGATCAACAGAAATGATTCCTATTGATTATTAAAGTGTAGCTACATGCCACAACTATCACCATATCTTTTTCTTCATCTCTTTTCCTGAATATCATTTCTCATTAAACTCTGCACTTTTCCTAGAGATCCCTGGGCACTCACTAGGCCTGAAAGAAAACCTTGGTGAAATCATCTGACTGTTCTAGTTCTAGTTTGGTTGGAAACTTTAGAGACTTTAAGAAACTATGATTCTTGCCCTGGCTGGTAGCACAGTGGCTAAGGTGCCGGCCTATGAACCCAAAGGTCGCTGGTTCGATTCCCAGCCAGGGCAACATGATTAGGTTGCAAGCCAGGTCTCCAGCCAGGTCTGTAGATGGAAGCAGGTGAAAGGCAACCATACATACATTGACTTTTCTCTCCCTCTCTTCCTCTCTCCTTTCCCCTCTCTCTGAAAAGTAATAAATAAAATATTCAAAAAAAAAAAAAATGTTGGTGAGCTTTAAAAAAAACCACTATGATTCTTAAAACCCTCCTGACACAAAACTACAGACATCTCGTGATAGAAGCTGGCAGCCATTGAATTAGTAAAACTTGAGTGAAATCTTAATTTGGAAATCACAATTTTATGTGCAACCTTTTCTGATCAATAAGTTACTTACTCTGTTTCAATAATTTCCTAACAGATACTCATAAATAATTAAAACCCAAAATTTGAGCAATTTATGTAATTTGCAGGCATTTGGCCAGATTTGCAAATTGGCACTGGAAATGTCAGTATATGGGAGCTATTGGCAAGTTGAGTCCTGCTCCACCTAGCCTGCCTTCAATGCTGTTATTTGTTTGTATTAATTAAAAGGCATTTTTTTTCCTACCTGCTTTTGGGTTACATAGCTACACTTGGAGAATATGAGAAATTGCGTTGGTATGTCTAACAAATGCTCCTTTTTATTTCTAAAACAGGAATTTTTACTTTGTGAATCAAATAATAGCTATAGTTGTAAGAGGGTGAACCCATACATAGAAATAAAGAATATCACTGATTAAGAAGGGTCCTCCTGCTTTCTGACCTTTCCATTTCCAATTGTCTCTAAAATTCCATGTAATTGTCAGAGGGATTCTGAGAGAAATGAGGGACCAAGTATGGCATTCAGTGATATGATATCATACCCTTCAAAAACTGTCTTCCAAAGGTTAAAAAAATAATTGGAGGTGGATGCAGACAAAAATGCAGCTTAATTAAAACTTTTGTCTAATTGAAATAGAAATTGTTGAGGACTGGGCAGCTAGGGTGAGAGGGGATATGTCTGACAAGTTTTTCTTCTTTTCAGGAATTTCCCTTGTGTGCCTAACCATTCCTGTGGCCTTCGGTGTCTATGTCAATTATAGATGCCCAAAACAATCCAAAATCATTCTTAAGGTAAGCAGCTACACCTAGCAGTTAGCACACCCTCAGACGCAGAGGCCTGACAGGCAGATGTAGCAATGACTAGAACAAATGAGCCAGTCAAATACAGTCCCACACCCAGCAATTTTCCTTACATGGCCTACATTTTAGATCCAACTGCCATATTTCCTCTGCTTCTCTAAGCCTTGCTCTTTTACTCCCATAGACCCATAAACTGGGCTTATGACATTCTGGAAAGTGTGGGGTTCTCGCTGGAGTGACAGAAAAGTGAAGGCACATAGGTGCTGTCAAGGTGAAAGCCTTCAGGTATGCATGAAATGGTGCCCAGTGTTCAGGGCCTAGAGGCTGGTTTCATGGAAGAGCAAGGTGAAGGGTTGTCTTTCAGTAACATTTCTGAGGCAGCATCTAAGGTTGTAGTTTGTACACATGGACAAGGGCTGCTGACCACATGAAGAACTATCTCAGTGAAATCACCCAGGACACAATGGGGGGTGTGGCCATGGAATAATGGCAACCAGAACCTCCAACCTCTTCCTGGCTTTGCAGGGTTGTTTTTGTCCTTGTTAAATGGCTTTTGAAAATAAATTCTGGTTGCCATTATTCCATAGCCACACTCCCCAATGTGTCCTGGGTGATTTCATTGTGACAGTTCTTCATGTGGTTAGCAGCCCTTGCCCATGTGTTCAAACTAAAGAACAAAACAAAAAAGCAAGCAAAATAGAACCAGAGGCATGGAAACAAGGAACAGACTGCCAGTGTGCAGAGGGGAGGGGGGAGAAAGAGGCAAAGAAGGGGGGCAGTTTAGTCAAGGAACTAGTATAAATGACCCATGGACATGGACAACTTGTGGGATTGACTGTGGGAGAGGGGACAGGGAGGGTGGGGCAGGGGAGAGCAGTGCGGAGGGTGTGTGGGTGGGAATGGGATAAATGTAATACAACAACAATAAATTAATTTAAAAAAATACCTAGCTGGAGAGAAGACATTATCAACAAGAGTGTTAATCTCCTGGGTTGCTTTTTAATTTTCCAATTATATATTGTTTTAGAAGATATAGGATTGTATTATGTGCTACTTTCACGGAGAGTTTAAAAATGTATTAGCTATGTTTTATATTTACAAATAAATAAATATTGGGGGATGATTGGAGGTTCAGCACATACATTTGAGTGCATTTGAGTTTGGGGTGGGGTTCATGGTTTGTTCACTTGAGCTCATGTTGTTTGGCTCTGCCTGACAGAATGTGGCTGCATCACGTACCTGCACAAATGGGAGCTACCCTCCCAGTTTGGCATAAGACCAAGCAACTCCCGCAGGAAAAAGGGGTGGGGGTGGGGAGCAGACAAAGCAGTTGGGCACAGAGAGCCGGAGGAAGGCTTCCATGTTGTGCATTTGGACTACAAATGAGTTACGGTTATTTAAGTCAGAGAAAATTTCCAATGTGGTAATTTATGGTTATAATCTTGTTTGTAAAATAAGAGAAGAAAATATGTTCCTGGGAACCTTTTACTTTTCAGGTACTCTACCTTTGATTATTTTCCTTCAAGAGCATCTAACCAAAAAAATTATGATTTAGGTGTTTCCAGATCCTGTAACAGAGAAATTAGATAAATGTTCTGTATGTCAGTTTTATTTTCTATAAAAGCCAGGTTTAAAATCCTTTTTCTTTGGCTAGTCCATAGAATTTGTGGGAGAAAATATTTAATAATATGTATAAATATTCTAGAGTACCTTAGTAAAAAAGGAAAAGGATGAGTTAATCATTTTGGTATATCTTCAATCTCTGTTCTTAATCCTCCTTTAACTTTAGATCAATTCTCTAAATAAATAGCTTTTGGTGAATTTTAAACTTAAAAAAATTTTTTTTTATAGAAAGATACAGAGGGGTTTTTATAATCAGAAATCTTCTGTGTGTTTCGGCATTTTCCTGTGAGGCAGGGGCCTAGTCTGTGCCTGTATTTGAGCAGTAAAAGTGACCCCCCAGAACACATCCCTGGTACATTAAGTTGTCTTTGTTTTATGTTGGTTACCCATGACTACCTGCTTGCACACCCAGGATCACTTCAAATCAAGGTTGATGCTGTAATTAGGTGCATAGTTTTTTGTCTACGTGGTATGAATGGGAGCTGCCAAGATCCCAATTTTCTCCAAACATTCTAGATCTGAAATTCAAATCACTGGAAATTTTTTTGTTGATTTTTCTGTTTCTGCCAAACAAAAGAAACAATATTCTTTTGGGAGAAGATAGAGGTAATTGTCGGTGCCCCTCATATTACATTAATTGTCCAATGAAGAAGGGGTAAGTTTCGTTTGGAGGCTAGAAGGGGAGGGAACAAAGCAGTCAGGACATTGGTGGTTGAAGAGGGTGGTGGAAGAGAGTGGCAGATAGTCAGGGCAGGTCTCAGATAAGAAGTTACCAGTGAAGTGTCTAAGAGGTAATATGTAGGGGTGTTGGGTGCTTGCCAGGTTTCAATTACTTAACAAATATGTTCTATCCATGAAAAATACTACCCAATCCTTCTGGCCAAATCCTCTACTTGGAGGGAAAAGGTACTGGTCACAAAACAAAGACTTAGACTGATGTTGAAATGTACCAGTTTCTAGCTTAGTCATGTCACCCGATCATGTTGGACCTCAGGTTTACTCTCTGTGAAATGGGATTGGATTTGGTGGCACTAAGTCCTTTCTTTGTTCTCAGATTTCTAGGTTCCAAGCTTTTTAGAGCCGTGATGGACTTTGATTATAGAACATGAAGACCATGACATTGATGTGTACTTATTTTATTGGTTTGCTTTAGATTGGGGCCATTGTTGGTGGGATCTTCCTTTTGGTGGCCACAGTTGCTGGCGTGGTGCTGGGGAAGGACTCTTGGAACCCAGACATCGTCCTACTGACCATCAGTGGCATCTTCCCTTTGACTGGCTACATCATGGGCTTTCTGCTGGCACTTCTTACTCACCACTCTTGGCCGAGGTACAGTTAAATTATCCATAAACTTTGTTGAGAAGGATAAATCAAACACACAGCTGTTGGCTAGCTTTGCTACCTGGCTGTGTCTGGAAATACAGAGAGTTTTGACTTACAAGGTGGGTGGAACAGAAAAGAAGGTGAAAAGGTCACAGTCATTTTTAATGTAGCTGAAGCAAAAACCAAATTGATGGAAGTTGTAATCTGTGAAATTAGGATAGGGGTGTTAATACCACTTGTAATCTGGACACCTTTCTCTTTATATTCTAGTAGTGAATGGGAGTTGCGAGATGGTTTCCCTATTTATGGAAATCATTCTGTGAGATGAGCAAGTTCAAGAAATGAAGCGTTATATGCATTGTTTGTGTTGATTTTTTAAAAAGTGCTATTTGTGAGGGGCAAGAAGAGAAAGGGCAAACTTGGGAAATAAAATAGAAATTTATCTTAAATATTATCACTACAAGAGGGGAATATAATTTATAAATGCTGTGAAATATTAAAAATGATAATATTCCATGTTATTGGGATAGATAAGATGAACATTTGTGTATACTATGGGGGTAACATATATTGTCATAAACTCTCTAAAAGATAAGTCATATCAGTAACCATATAAATATTGATAGCTTATTCTGGTTTTACTTCTAGAAGTCTGTCCTGAAGCTATCAGATAAATGCACAAATATTGTTGTTTAAAGATATTAATTGTAATATTCATAATTTTGGAAAAAAAACAATTTAAATATCTAACAATATGGAGATATTTAATGCTTGATGTGGCTATGTGATGGATTATGATGGAGTAATTTTAATGCTTTTGGAAAAAACACTTAAGAGATAAATTTGTTAAAAAGAATGGAAAGAATATGCATTTTGATTGCCATCTTGTAGAAAGAAGAAAAATAATTTTATGCATGGAAAAATACTGGAAGGACTATACCATATGCTAATCATTGCTAATAGTGTTTGAGTACTATGATTAAGACTAATTTTAGTTGTGTAATATCTTTAGAGTATTTTTGAGGTTTTTCATTATGTAGTACTTTTAAAATTGAAAAAGAACTATTGGAAAAAAGTAAACTATGCAATTGAATTCCAAAGGTGGAGTTTGGGAATTTTTAAATTGGTTTTATGCTGTTTTCAGTTCACTTGGTAACATTTAGATCACACCAAGTACTGGGTGGGGCTCCACCAGCAGCATCTCATTTACTTCCTGAGCCTGAGAGATAGAGATCAGCACCCACACTGCGGATGAGCAAACCCTTCAGAGAACTTAAGTAACTTGACCGAATTCCTTGAGCCAGAATGTAAAAGAGTTGGGATTTGGTCCCGGTTTGTTTCCAAAGTTATGAACAGAGACTGTTGAGTGGCTGAAATACAATTGGATCCGGAGAGCAAAGTAGTCAACGATCTTGTTTTTTACATACCCAGGGCCGAGATATTGCATTTGTTCAGTGAATGGTCTAGGTGTGTGGTTCAGCTTGCAGCTTAATCATATCATGTTATAGCAAGCAATAGCGTAACTAGAAATAAGAGCCGCAGAACTTGTCCTGCACCAGGGATGACACCAGGGTGTGTGATGTCCCACATCACACACCCACATTCCAATCCTGCTTGCATGGAGATGCTGGTTTACCTTTGGAAACACCTCTCTTTTCTTCACTTCTGCCTGTAAAAACCTGAAGACCCCTTAATGAAATGGAGACAGATGAACTGATTAACCCAGTCCTCAAGGTCCTGCCGAGGTCTTCCTTTCTTTTCTTTTCCTCCTGCTTTTTCCTTTTCAGGTGAGGTTTATTTGTTTATTTTTGCAATTAGGAAACTGATAAAATATAGGAAAGTGGAACAAACTTATTACTAAACTGTTCCCAAAGAAACCATTTTAGACATTTGGTTTTTATTAAAGGTTTACTTTCAAATGCTGTTTAGTTTATACAGTACTGTGTCATGCCTATAATTCAACTTTCCCTTCTCCTTCCTCCAAGCTCTACTCTACGCAGATGGGCTTCAGCCTGTGCAGTGTCTCTGAACAGGCCAAGCTCATAACTGTCCCTGGACATGTAATTTCAATCTTTGTCCCACATTAAATACCTTTTCCTCTCTTTCCATCCTTTCATCCTGCCCTTCCTCTGTGAATTCTTCTCTACCCATTGGCACCCCTTTAATGTATTTCTGCAGCATCTGGTGGTGTTACTGAACTTTTCTTGTATATATGTTAACTTTTCAAGCAAATTCCCAGGTCAGGGTTCATAGGGCTCTACTCCCAAGTGCCTCTCAGGAGAACACCACAGAGTAGGCACTCAGCAACTAAAGAATCTTTGAATGAGTAATCATTTCTAGTGGCCTAAGCTCATAGCTGACATTTATTGCTATTTGTAAGAGCACATTTAAGAATAGTGCTTATTATTTTTGAAAAAATTTTTATCGTAGGTGCAGGACAATTTCCTTGGAAACTGGAACTCAGAATGTTCACACATGCATCACCGTGCTCCAGCTATCTTTCACCACTGAGCAGATGCTCCAGATGATTACCTTTCCTGTGGCCTATGCGCTTTTCCAGTTGCTGCATGGAGTTCTCATCGTTGCAGGTGGGTGGAGGCCCCCATTGGGTACATGATTATTGACCCAACTTAATTCCTTTTTCAGTCCAAACATGCATGTGCTGCCCCTGTGATACATTTTTTAGCCTGACATTTTTGGGAATAATAAAGTGCATAAATGAGATCCTTTGCCACAAAATGGAAGATTCGCAGAAAAATATTTAAAAACTATGGGAAAGTCAACTTACAATTTGTAAGTACACTTCCCAAAAGACAGTGCATGATTAGAACTTAGAGCAATAATTTAACTCAACACTGACATTTATTATGTTACATCAAGAGCCAAATGTCAAGTTATTTTACATAGTTTTTGTGATTAAGTTGTGCTGAATGGTTGTGGCATATTTTTCAACTATGAAGTATAAATACATACACAAACACTGAAATTATTGATATATATGTGTGTGTGTGTGTGTGTGTGTGTGTGTGTGTGTGTGTATGTATGCATGTATATATAGAGTGGGGCAAAAGTAGTTTTATGGTTCATATGGACAATATGAGAATAAATAATAATATAAGAATAAACCATGTTTTGTGTACTCACAACTGTAAACCTATTTTTACTCCAACCTGTATGCTTACCTATCCATTCAGCCAAATATACATAATTTTGGAGTCAATCACTACATAGATTGATAGAAGGTAAATATATATATATGTGTATATGATTGACTATGTAATGGGGGTAGGCTGGGTGGAGGACAGCAAAGGGGAAAAATTGGGACAACTGTAATAGAATAATAGTAAAACATTAAAAAGAAAAAAAAAAGAAAATCATAGGATAGGTATAAGAAAAAAATCCTATTTCTGAGATATAAAAAAAATATATATATAGAGAGAGATAGGTAGATACAAACACACATATGTGTACTTTAATTTTGGGCCACAGTCATTCATTTTTATTGTTTTCAGGGAATAGGCTCTGAGTAAGTCTCAGTGATTGCTGATATGTACTGATCACTGATATAACAGTCAGTATAAGGAGTAGTTGGGTTTAGTTTTCCCACAGGATAAGAGACCATGAAGGGATTTGTTATTCCCAGGACTGTTCCCGCACCCAGGGGAGCGCCAACCCACCGCAACCTCCACAGGTGTTGCTCACTGACTGGGTGGCCGGGTGATTGAATGGATGAGCTGTCAGTGACCCAATGACTGTCCCATTCTGAAAAGGTCCATTCTGGACAGAGACTGCCATTTTGATACACTGAATTACTTTGTTTCATAGTTTCCTCCCCTTTTCCTTCCCCCTCCTTCTTTCCTATGTTCATACATACGTGACCCAAAGCAAACATACTCCCAAAGTATTGAGCAGTGCACAAGGTCACCAAATTATTGTTCTTACTAAATGACTTTTTAATGCTTGTGTGTTTTAACATCTAGTGTATAAGATATGCAAGAGGATACCGAAGAATAAACAGAGGAAAAAGAACCCTCGTGGTGCAGAAGGCTGCTGTAAATCTACCTCTCCCAGAGAGCTCAGTGCTTTCCTGGAGGTGAATGAAGAAGTTGCAGGAACTCCTGGGTCATCACAGCCTATGGATCCCCACGTGACTCTTCAGCCAATGGGCCACATCTCTTCATGCACACAGTAGGGGCTCGCTAGCCTGATTGGACTCCGGCTTCCTCCACAGCCAGTGAAGAGAGTGCAGGGCTGATGCGTGGATCTCATTGGCAGGGCCTATGGGAGTATTTACATTTTTGTGTGGATTGTAAATGTCAGGATCCCTTTTGGAGAATGTATTCTGCCTATTTCAGGGAGTTCTTCTGGGATTTACCAGAGGCTGCATTTTTGTCTTCGCAAACAGTGAAGACGAATACTCATTGTTAGGTGACATCCTCCTCATGTTGTAGATTTTATCTCACAAGACTGGGGACTCTACGTAGAGGAGATGTCGTCCCATACTTCAGGGCAGGGACAGAGTCTGAACCTGCTTGACTTTGAGAAGGTCCTTTGGAGCATTGGCGAGGAAGCCTATAGCTCTGATAAAAAATGGGGCCTTTTCTCTGATGATTCAAGTCTTTTTGGATCATAGATGTAATGCAAATCTAGAGGCAATATAATGAACACTGAGGTTAAAAGGTGAATGTCCCATATTTTCACTCCTCAGTGATAAACACAAGTATGTCCTTCTGATTTTTGCTTACACATTACATCACTTTTTAAAATATTGGGATCATCCCATTTATACTGTTTCGCAAGTCATTTGATGACATGTTATGGAGCATCTTTACGGGTCAGTCTGTGTTGACCTACCCATGTTCTTTAGAACGTGGCTTTGTAGAAGTATTTCACTGCATGGAAGTACTAATTTATTTAACTATTTCTTACTCATGGACATTTAGATAGCTTTCAACATACTGGCATTACAGTGCTGCTACGAACACCCAGGGCCTTCTGCAAGTATTTGCGCAGGGTCACTTCCTACCGCCTGAGCTGCCAGGCCAACGGTGCGTGGGGCTGTTGCCACTGCCCCTTGCGAGGCTGCACGCGCAGTGGGTCTGCGAGGGCCCCGCTTCCCGAGGGCCCACCCCGGAGGGTGATCAGTTTTGAGTTGTGGCAATACCGCATTTAAAATTACATTTTAAAAATTATGACTGATTTTTTTTCATGACCACTTGTTTACTCATGTCCTTTGCCTGCTTTTCTGTTTTTTCCTTTTTGATTGATACATTTTAACACATAGGGGTAGTGACCCCTTTGTTCTGTTTTTGTCAACATTTTACCTACTTTTTTCTCTCTCGTTTTTCTCTAGTGTCTTTGACTGTCCACGAATTTTATATTTTTTACAAACTAAGCCATATACATCTTTTAAAAAATGTTTTTATCCTGGGTATCTGTCCAGTGTTAGAACTTTGATATTTTTATGTGGATTGTGAACTGTGAAAGGACCCCTTCCTGAGAATGAATTGGGCCCTTTCAGCGAGTCCTTCGTGCAGTTTACTGGCAGCCTGTGTGCGTTCTGCCTGGCGCTGCGGACACCACCCTCCTTCTCTATTCTTACTTTAAAAATATTTCCCATGGACTTTCTCTTACTTTGATGGAATAAATGTGTATGTATTTTATTTCATTTTGAATTAAGTTTTCTCTATGGTGTGTTAAGAATCTAATTGTCCCAGTGTCACACATTGAATCATTCATTTTTTCTTTACTGGTTTGAAATGCTACCTTTATCACCTAACATACTATATATGTCTTTGTCAGGACTTCATTTGGTTCCACTTTCTTCTGTTCTTTTTTCCACTCAAAAGTCTTTAATAGTTAACCATGATTCAGGATTTGGGGGTAGGATGTACCCTGGTTCCCCTTCACCTCCCTGGGAGGAGAGAGGACAGAGGCAAGGCTGGGTGTAGCCAGTTCCGATCTTCCCACGAACTGTGCCTTCTGCATGGTGGTCCTCCCATGCCACACCCAGGGTGTGGAGCAAAGGGACTTATACGTGCACCAGTACCATTTGCACTCAGAGGCATCACCCCTTCAGCAGTCATTGCATTCTCACAGCGGTGGAAGTCCAGTTTTGCCAGTAGTTCCTGGCCTAATTCTGGTAGGGGCAGCAGCTGTCAAAAGGGGCCATTGTAATTCTTGATTTTAGCCTTGATGTCTTTTGCCACATTGCTGACTTCTAAAGATGTCCCTGAAGCCATCCATGCGCAGTTCAATGACTTCTGCCTCTTCTTACTTTGTAAGTTTTGAAATGTGTGAGGAAGTGTATTGTCTGAGATAAATCTTTATTTTATTTTTTAAAAGATTTTTATTATTTTTTAGAGAGAGGGGAAGGGAGACAGGCAGAGAGGGAGAGAGACATCAATGTATGATTGGTTGTCTTTCACGTGCCTCCAGCTACAGAACTGGCTGGAGACCTGGCTTGCAGCCTGGTTATGTGCCCTGGCTGGGAATCAAACCAGTGACCTTTGGGTTCACAGGCCGGCTCCTTATCCACTGTGCCACCAGCCAAGGCTAATCTTTATAGTTTTATTTTGTAAGTATTCCCAAGAACATGTGGGTTAATATAACGTCAATGATTATTATGGTATTGTCACAATTAAATCCGCCTTTGTGGTAGTACAGAAAAAGCCCCATTTGGTGTTGCAAGTGTGTTTATACGGAAAAGAACTATGCAGATTGTTACGCAATTGTTCATTCTCAAATGTTGTTTGCTCCGTGGGAAAGCGGATGCACAGAAGCTGTTCTGTGCTGCATCCAGGCTCCCAGCACAAGTAGCAGTAACGAGGCAGAAGGGTTGCTGGCCTCATGGCTCACCACAGGGATGTGCATGAAGGGGCACGCTAGGTCTAAAATGAGCGTAACCATGAATTTTAGATTCCACACAAAAAAGGAATTTCTAAATTGTGTCTCTGGAGGAACCTAAATAAAATGGTAACATCCAACACGGCTGAAAGAATTAACTGTGGTCAGCACAGGCAGCGTTAACCATAGGCAGGACGATCTGGGAACAGGTCCACCAAAAACCATCCTTTGACACAGAAACAACACAAATCAATGTAAGGGTTTGACAGTCATCGTGTCAGAAGACTCCTCTCCAGAGACGGTGTGTAAATGTGTTACTGAGATGACCTGGAGTCCAGGAGGCCATGGGTTAGCTTTAGGATGAAGAATGCAACTACAAAAAGCTCTACCTGAATAAATTGTGTTCTAACTGATCTAAATAATTATGAGTTCATCAAAGCCAGGGCCTATATGAAACTCAGAAGTGGGCCAAGAGAAGTAAATTTAAGCAGAATGAGCCGGGCTCTGTCTGGAGAAGAGCCAGGTGGGTGGCTGGGAGCAGGCTGCAGTCAGTGGGAGGACTCCAGGCTCTGGCAGGGTTGCTTGCTGTGCCCCATAAGAAGCTGGGGTGCCTCGGGGTGTAGGCTGAAGGAAGGCAGACCTGGAATTGAATCCTAGCTCTATTATTCAGGCAACCTTAAGCAAGTGACAGTCCCTCTGGACTTCATTTTCCTCTCTGGAAAAAAGAAAACATTCAATTTGAAACACCCTGAAATGTACTAGATAATGTGAAAACACCTATTACGATGTGTGGGAAGTGAACAGTCCCCTTCTTGTTGCTTGCGTAGACACAATTAGTCCTAGAAGAGAAAGGGTAACTTAGCCTAACCCAGTTTAATGAATCACATCTTAGCCCCTAAGCTAGTTGATCAGCCTGCATGCGTATGGCTTTTCCCACCTGAAGAGCCCACCAATCTGTCCAGGCTTAGTCATTCTGATAGAAATCTCAACTGAAAAAATGGCAATGGCTTATCGGTGAGTGTGCCACTTAGCCTGACCTTTAGAATATAATTTTGGGTATATTTGGGGATAAAATTATGTTTCTAAATTTGCAAAGCTGAAGATCACTTTCAAATACTTCCTATCAATGAATTTCTTTTCAACAATTAGAAATTCAGGTAGTTCTGGGGTCAGGAAGATTTAAAATATTGACAGAGTGTTAGTTACTAAAGAAATAGTGCTTGCTTCTCCCCAGTAGCTACTGTTTCCTTTGTCTTCATTAGCAAAACCAAGACTTTGTTCAAGACAGCAATATGGAGAGCTGAAAATAACTTTTTTGAAGATAGAGGTCGATGGCCATATGACATGGCTCCTGCTAGTAAGAAGTGGATGTCTACTTGTGATTTCTGGAAAATTTTGTTTTCTTGCCCTAACTAGGCACTGACTAACCTTTCTCATATAATTTCTTCCTATTTCCTTTCTGGAATGTGGATAGAATAGCTGGAGCTGCAGCAGCCATTTGCAGACCAGGGAGGAAAGGCCAGGATATTTACATATATGTTGACATTCTTGAATTGCAGAATCAAACCCAGAGACCGCCTGCTTCTAAACCTGTTTTCTGTTTTTAGGAAGGAACTCTCTAGTTTGTGTAGGCCCATGTGGTTAGTTTTTAGTTCTTTGCAATCAAATAATCAAATGCAATTCCAAATGGATATATTACAATTTAAATTAGCTTAGAAATACCAGGCAGGTGAATACATAGTTAATCACATTTTTCTCCAGCATCGTAAAGTACCTTGAATATGTCCGAATTATCATGGACATGAGCAGTAGTGTGGTGATTGCTGGTGGGGAGTGGGGGGTATAAAGGGCCTAAATGGTAATTGAAAAATATAATAAAGATTCAATTAAAAGAAAGAAAGTACATATAATACAAAATATAAAAGAAAACAACTTAGAACGTTTTGTGAAAATTTAAGTAAAATATTTAAAATATAAACCAAAAATGAATTTCTCGATTATATGAAATGGGAACACATCCTCTTGCTGTCGAGGTATCTATGACTAGAGGATAGCTTGTTGAGCTATTTAAAAAAATTTCTTGCACTTATCACATTGCATTTAGATAGCTGGGCAGTTTAAAACCAAGCAGTCTAGCAAAGTATCGTGAACCCAGATGTGAGCACCTGATATTTTTTGTCAACATTCATTTCTCTCCTTTCTATCATAATTCAGAAAGATTTCTGCTAATGACATCTATGAAAGTTTTGACTTAGAGACGAAATCTCTCATCCTGCAGTGCTCAGGACTATACCAAGATACTATTCTTTCAGAATATACTACTTCAGTTTTATAAACATTCCCTTTACGATGTGTGTTTTCCCTTCTACAGCACAGAGTGGCCTGTCGCAGGGAAGCACCTGGTCACCCACCTCACTTCCCAACTTCCTTGTACCAGGCATTGTTTGACCAATTCTTGCTGCCAGAACGAGTGGCAGTCAGTCACGTGCTTTGTTTCGGGGCCTGCCCAACTCCTACAGCCCTCCCATAGGTGGCCCTCTGCGGCCTTTCTCTTTTCTGCCTCAGGATGGAGCTGACTCCTAGGATGACCTTGGAAGCTCTGCATTGATTAGTCTCTGTCAGGATGGGTTCCTGAAAACTGGAAGGAAAGTTGCCCTGCTGAGCTCTTATGCCCAGAACTGTCAGACTAGAAATGGTTATATTTGAGCCATGATATGTTTGGGCGTATATTTTACAGTACTTAGTTATCTTATGTGGGTGAAGACCCCAGGTGTATTTATTCATCCAGGTGATATTTGAACGCCTCCACGTGCCACCCTGTCTCTGTGGCCCTAGCAAATGGCTCACTCCATTCCAACAGTGGAGCCAGGCCCCAGATGAGGACCATAACATGTTTATAGGAATGAGGTTTCCAGGGCCTGTAAACTGAAACCTGCATTTTCCTCCCCCAGTTTCCATTTCCTAGCTGCATTCTTTCCAGAAGAGGATCTTCAGCTTTCCCCTCTCCCATCTCTGTTGACTTTTGATGGTGGATAATCACCTCCAGCTGTACTGGCTCCTAGGGCCCTGCTGGCCTAGTTTCCTGTGCTTATGACAGGAAATCAAGGCCTCAAGATTCCAACTTACTTAGAACAGGAATTTCCAAACATCTTTTAAAGCAACAGAAAAAAAAAAAAAAAAAAAGAAAGAAAGAAAGAAAGAAATGAAATCCTCAGCTATAACCCGAATTATAAAAACTGTTCTTAATGAAATGGATGTGGTGGTAGTGGTGCTTCTTTTGCCAGATTAGAAGCCACTTCTGAGGTAGGGCTCCCACCTCCCACCTGCTACTTGGTCTAGTCAAACGTTACCTCAGGGCTCCGTGCATTGACAGGCATAGGTTTCTGCACTCATGCAGCCCAGATACAAAGGAACAGGTCCTAGCAAACTGCTGCACTTCAGTGTGATCAGAAATTCAAGTTAACTAGCTCAGAATTGGCCAATCCTAGGAGGATGAACCGAGCAGTTTCCTGGGTCTTGGAAAGGCACCCACCACTCGTGCTGAGGGGAAGAATGCTGTCAGAAATGGATTAGGACATGTTCAATAATGAGGAGCAGAAGCAGCCTCTTAAGGTTGATATCCTTCCCTTCTGGCAAAAAACCCAGGTGGTGTGACTTTGTTACCTTTCATTACTCCTTGTCATCTGAGACATTCTGGACTTTACCATATCTAGAACTTTAAAATATTCTGATTTAGACACAGTAAGCTGGCGCCACTCCCAGGGAGGCAGCAGGGAGACTGAATTCCTTAGCTACTGTCAGTTAATACCTGCCCATGTTGGACCTGGACCAAGATCGACCACAGTTCATGGCGACACTCTGGGTCCCTGAGGTTGGCACCAAGGAGCCCAAATGGGAGGATGGAAATTTGAAGTACAGAAGTCCTTGCCTCCTCAGGGGCCTGGGTGTTGCTAAACAAATAACACACTGAAAATACTTAATTTGCACACACTTTGGGTTTGTTCATGTCTTAAAGTGTTTTTTTTATTTACAAAGTGAGATGATGTATAACAAATAGACGATGCAATTACAAACATCTGATCACTCCATTTCCATGAAAAAGTATATAAATATATTACAGTAAATTCTATATAGTAAACATTAGAAATTGGTGCAGTAAATATTTGCTACTTTTTTTCTATGCCAATACTACTCTTATTTAAAGCTTAAATATTGGTTTTAAGTATCTCTATAAAATAACTATAAAATACTGAAAAAGAATTTTTCTATAAACAAGATTGGTATATTAAAAATAGACTGTGTCTTTGTAACAATGTCCACTATAATTAAATGCTGCCCTGATTGTCTCGAAGAGCTGCATTATTCAGTTAGTGTTACATTAAAAAAAAATAACTATCACAGGTTAAAGTAGCTGTAAAAATACAGCATCTCAACATTATTTACTGTTATAAAGAACGCCCCTCTGAGGTAGAGGAGAATAAACGTAATGAGATAGGGTGGACTTGCTGTGCTGCAGCCCCTGTTTTTAACGGATAACGGGAACATCTGCTGGAAGTTAAGGCAGGATTGGGAAAGGCATCTGGAAGGCTCTTTTTTTAGGTCATGTCAGAGGTGGTGGCTGCACTTTTTTGCTCTTCTTCAGCTTGGAGACGTGTCAGGACATAAAGGATGACTTGGTAGCAGAAAATATATTGATCCTGTGGAGAGAGAGAAGACTTTAGATGTATAATGTATTTTATAAGTATAGCTTTAACCACTATTTGATGTTTGAGTAATTTAATGTGAGAAGCAGGATACAGAATTGTGAAGTATCATAAAAATGATTACCCCCACCCCCCGCCCACCCCAGATTTATAAAATAAGAAGGGTTTAAAAAGCCTTGGGGTGGGATGGTCATTTAAATGATAGAAATACTGCAGAGTGCCAACTGAAGCTGTCTCCGACAGGTGGGCCACTTCTTTGTGTGTGTATGTGATCTGCTTTTATCATTGAAAAAAAAAAACCTCTTACAAAATTTCTTCTAGAGTTATTGAACTCATCTTGATATTTTGAAATACCAAGAAGTTAATACTCGAGAAGCTACAAAAAATACCTTTACTATTTAGAAGAGAAGAATGCAAAAGCAAATGTTTTTTGAAAATAGCTTTTTTGGGGTTAAGAATCAACTTAATTCTCTATTAAGTTGATGGTGTGGGAATCTGAGCTTTCTTGTTATTTAACAAGGAATTAATAGGTCTGAAATGAAATTTGCAAAATTCACAATATACTAAATGGAAAGTGTAGCTGAATGGCATTGCATACAGCTGCGTGTGTGTGAACATGTTCACCGCTGCACTCCTGCTTAGACTAAAGAACGTGAGAATGCTGCCCAAACACTAACAACTCTGAAGTGTAGAAAAACAGTCACTCTTTATTTACTTTTGCTCATCTGTCTTTTACCTATCCCACATTTTCCATTCATCCTTGATCTTCTCTCACATCACAATCCATCCACTGGCAAACCCACTTTTCTTCTCCCTACATCTATTCCAGTCTGGACCAGCCCTGCTGGCCATCTAACTGACCATCCTGCTTCTAACGTTGCAGTCCCCTACACCTCTAAACTGGGACTTGTTTCAACACAGCAGCCAGAGTGGCTCTTTATAACGGGAGTGAGGTCCTATCACTCTAGCCTGACAACCCTGCCATGGATCCCTTTCACTGAAAAAAGCCTTAGTCCTGGCTCCGCCCCACCCCACCTCACCTGCCCGCTCTGCCCTCCACCTCAGACACGTTGGCCATGAACTTAAAACACATAAGACCCACTCCCACCTTGGACTCCCACATCGGTGTTGCACCCGCCTGAAAGGCTCTTTCTCCCAGATAGCCACATGACACCCTCTACCAGCTTCTCCAAATCTTTGAGCAAATGATATTCACAGCATGCCACTATGTAAAATAGCACCTCAACATGCAGGACTCACCCTCTTCTCCCTACACCACCTCTCCCCCATCTAGAGCACTTATAACTCTCAAGTACCCTACATAATTTATCTATTTAATGTGTCTATCATCTGCCTTCCTCACCACCACCCTACTGATCTTTGCTATTCTTGGCAGGATCTTTGCTTTATTTGCTGATGGGCTCCATGCACCTAGAGAAGGGCTGCCTGGTCCACAGCAGGCCTGCAGTCAACATCTGCAGAGCCAGCAAATGTCCTGGCTCTAAAGAACTGCTTATATGGATCAGTATGTTTTCTTTACCTAAAACATATGACTACTTAACGTAAGTCTGCTTAACATTTAGGAAATTTAATTTGAATTAAAAAGGTATAAGAAGGAAAAGTAGGCAATTCTAATTTTAAAAACAGTAAACTTCTATATACTTTAGGAGGTAGAGAAATATGAATTTATCGGTATGTGAAAATAATTTCCACATCCCTCTCCCCCATACAAAATAAAAGGAGTCAAATTGCTGATAGCAGCTGATACTCTTAAGTAATGCAGTCCCTGTGAAGGATGCAAGGCCGTAGGTCAGTGGGTGAGAAACTGGTTTGATTCCAGGTGAGTGAAATGAAAAAGACAGAAATAGGACAAAGAGGCCTGCTTGATAACTCGCTGCACGAGTGCCTTGTCCATGGTAAGCCACCCAGTCTGCCTTCCTGCCTTCTGTTCAGTGCTGCTGAATCCATTACTTCTTCAGGAATTTCTGTACCAAGAATGTTGCCTTCTGTGTTTTTGGTTGGCTATGGGGAAAGGATGCCACTCACTACACACTATTTTGTTCCACCCCCAATTTTGTCAACATGCCACCTCATGCTCTGTAATGTATTCAGCACAGATTCTGCATTTCCTTATTTTAAAATTAAAAGGCAACATTTTTAAAAAGATAGCCTAGAAATATTTTCATTTTTTTCCTTGAATTAGTCCTCTTATTAAAAAAAAATCCCTCATTACCATAAATCTTTGGATTTATGCAACAACATGGGAACCCTCAAAAGAGAAATGGTTTAATCAGAACTTGTAAAATATCAGAAACTTCACAAAAATCCTTATTGGCAGATGATAAGACTCACCTCTGTCTGAACCATCCCATGTCTTTGTAGTCTCATGCAACGCACTAAATCAGAGATGTCAAACTGCCAAACAAAATAAAACAAAACATTCTATATGTTAGGTAAAAAGGAGAGCCAAATTGAACACAAAAATTAACAGTGGTGGCTAATGCAGGTTTCTGTGCCCCATTTTCCTTCCCTTTCTAGCAGTCCAGGGAACCTAGTCTGCACAAAATAAGTTGGTGAACTGACTTTGCCACCATTTGATAATTTTATTTATGATTTTTCAAGAATTAGGGAAGGTTTATTCTATTTGAAAATCCCTAGCAGAAATTGTTGTTCCTCTAAAATTTGACTAAGTTTTCTACTCCCTTTTTTAAAAAAGATTTTATTTATTATTTTTAGAGAGAGGGAAAGGGAGAGAGGCAGAGAGGGAGAGACACATCAATGTATGGTTGGCTTTCACCTGCCTCCAGCTACGGACCTGGCTGGAGACCTGGTTACTTGCCCTGGCTGGGAATCAAACCAGTAATTTCTACCTTTCTCATTGGTGCTCAATTACAGGTGACCCAATTTCCCCCCTGTTGTTCTCCCCTGCTCCACTCACAATCCTTGATCTTTCTTATTTTCATTGATATATAATAGTTTTGAAATGGAGAAGTAGACTATTTCCTTTTATCCTACTTAAATTATTATGGTAGATATAATATTGTGAAGTATGAGATAGAAAGATAGAATTGTTAACTAAAATTCTTTAAAAGACAAATGATTTAATTGTATATTATGTATAATTCTATATTCTAATATTTATGTAAGGTTTATGCTAATATAGGTTTTAAGCAATGTTATACTTATTAGCTTTATTTAGAAAGAAGTTTTAAATCGAGAGTAATTGTTTACTGTTAAGACTATTTAGCATCAATTTAGGAAAATTTATATTTCCTACCTATAGGTAATAATAACAAGAACAATGAAGAGTATAAGTCTGTTCTTTTCAAAATGTACTTTCTTTTGTGTTTTATTATTTCTACCCCTAAAAGTATGATAACAATGTTGACTTTATCTTATACAAGCCTAAAGACTATAAAGAGTGAAATGTAATACTGCATAAGGGGCTTTAGAGCACATGGTTAAAAAAACCCAGTGAAACAAATTAAGTTATTTCTTCTTGATTATGGTCTTTGCAGTTCTGAATGCTTAGTAAAATACAATTCTATATGTAATAAAATTAGGGCATTCATACAAACTGATAAAAAAAATTCCAAGATTACAATACATTATTAAAAAATTAGATTCCACCCAGTTATTTCTGGTCAAATGCTCACTCAGTCTATACTTGTACTCACCTCAAGATCTTGACTGATTAACTCCAGAACCACATCTATGCATATCAGCGTCCCTGAACGTCCAATGCCAGCGCTGCAGTGTGTGATGATGGGGCCTGATCTGTGAATGTGTCTCATGTAAGAGATAAAAGTGAGCAGGTCGTCTGGCTGAGAAGGCGTGTCATGGTCTGGCCAGGCAGTGAAATTCAGGTGAGAAATATGTCGCAACTCTCCTGTCTGAAAATATACAACAGAATAAGAATATAAAGGCATACTATACTATACTGTACACATATAATTAGTTCTTAATATTTTGTCCTTTCAAATTTGGACTTCTCCACTGGATCAAATCAAACAGAAAGTTAAAGCGATAAAAAGACTCCAGTGAACAACAAAGACAGGGAGGGCTTTTATCAAGGAGGCTGCTAGATCCACATTTAATTTTTTATTTTTATTAATTTCAGAGAGAGAGGGAAAGCGGGACAGAGGCATATCAATTTGTTGTTCCACTTATTTACGTATTGAGTGTTTGATTCTCACATGTGCCCTGACTGGGATTGAACCTGCAACCTCCTACCAAGGTGATGTTCTAACCAACTGAACTACCCAGCCAGGCCTAGATCCACATTTTAAATATTGGTAAAAGCTACTTTTCGGAAATCCTAAAAGAAAAATACATTTTGATAACAACCATTTTTTAATGACCCCATTTCAATCTCACCCCAGCTAAAAGCCCAAGTCACTGCAATGGCTTAAAACCCCTACGCAATTGGTTCCTGCCACCTCTCAGGCCTAATCTCTCCTCCTGGCCGCCGTTCCAGCCACAGGAACCTCTCCGTGGTTCTTTAGAAACACGCGGCCAACTCAGTCTCAGGGTCTCTGCACTCCCTCTTCCTGTTCATTCCACACCTTCATGGTTTTCTTCACAGCACCATTATCTTCTCATAAGACAGTAAGCTTCATCGAGTTGGGGATTTCCTTCTGTATTGTTAACTGCTGAATCCTCAGATTCCCTAGCGGGGCCTGAGCTCTATAAACAAGTGTTGATTGAATAAATAACTTAAGGAATAGCAAACAATTGTGTTGGCATTGGTAATGGAAGATGATGCAAAGAATTGAATTCTTCATAAAATCAAAAATCATGAAGGAAATTCTCAGGCTGTGTTCACATGCTACCAGTAGAATTCAGTTAATATGCTAGTGTGCTTTGTTTCTGTGAAAGTTAAAATTACTTTTTCTTTCAGAAAGCTAAAACCCCCAAGAGGGAGCACATCACTCATACCTAGCTAGTATTACTGGGGGGAGGAGTGAAGTAAACTGTGGAGGTGAGGATGCAGTTGTAGCTTTTTAAAGGTATTAAGGTGTACCTGATTGTCTAATTCAAGCTAACTTCATTCAATGGTTAAATGGCCACAGAAGGAATGACTTGAATGACAAACATTTATGTTACAATTGTCCATGTATTACCAAAGATGTTGTCTTTATGGAGGAATATCTCCTACTTAAAGATTGAAAAGAAATTATTGAGTCAACTTGGAGGTTTAATTAAAAAAAAAAAAAAAGAGTTTCCAGCATATGGCCTCTGAGTCATTCTGTGTTATCGCTAAGTGAAGGATGATGGATAATCACATTAAAAGCCCTGTATTCTCATTTTCATTTTAATACAGTACAACATACTGGAGGAAACTGGAAGAATTTATAAACAGGATTATATTTAAACTTATATCAGATAAAAAATAGGTGGCATTAGCTCCACTGAAATGGGAACCAAGAAATCACCCGCTTTTTTTGAGAAATACATTGATACACTCATGGAAAGTGTTCAACCCTGCATTCCAACTAGGAGATAAGTCTTAGTAAAAGAGAAGATTTAATTCCCTTACCTGAATATCTTCTAGGGTCATTGCCCTTACTACAAAGCCCTTCAGTGGTTGCATTTTCACAAGACACAGCCGAAGCCTGTCACTGACCATTGTTGTTTTGCCTAGGATGTTGGGCCAATAGCGCTGGCATTTGATTTTTTCCCCCTCTACTTCTTGGGTCATCATGGCAATCACTGTGGATTTTTGTTCCCAAATCATCTGCCAGAAATCTCCAATAGTTGTAGGGAGAGGTCCTTGGCAGGCAATATAAACGAACTCTTCTTTCCCCACGGGCATCTTAACGAAGCTGGCGTTGATATATCCACCTTCATCTCCAAGAGGCACTCTTGTAGCATCATCTGTAAATTTCCCACCACAAAACAGAACCATTCATCTCATGCATTTTTAAACAAGAGCTCTTTAAACAGGGTGAATCAAAGATTATAAAAAATTCCTCATAATCACAGATGAAATCACAAATACTTTAATAAAGGCATATTTTCAAATTGTGGTTATGAGTATATTTAAGATGACAACTCGGTTTCTGAGAGAAAATTTGGTTTTACTTACATAGGTTTGGCTGAAAAAATAAAATTAACAAATTAATAAATGCATTTGGAAGTTCTTAATATGGAAAACAAATACTACTTTGTTACTTCTTTTCCATCCTTATTTTTTTTTCCATCCTTATTTTTAATGACAATAATAAATTTAATAATGAATTAATGCAGAAAAATTATTCCATAAAACAAAACAGTATCACAGTGAAACTATTAAAGTACTTATTACAAATATAACTGACATAATTAACTCCTGCTCATCTAATTAAGTTATATTCTTTTCAATAAGCAGCTAAAATAATAAACACTTTATTCAAAATAATAAACACTTTATTCTCTAGTCATACAGACTCTTGTCTCTAACTCTAATTTCATATAGTCAAAATATAAAATTTCAAAATAGGCTGCCCCTGTGAAAATTATACATAAGCTATTTTATGCAAGAGAATTAACTTGTATGTACTTACACATTGTAAGTCATTTCTATTTCAATATGTATAAACTTAACTGCTACTTTCTGTGATTCTCAAATTATGACTTTAATAATGGGTTTCAAAATCCTACCTTAATTGGTCATCTATTACAGAAACAAGCCCACTCACTAATTTTGGATTTATTTATAGATTATCCTGCTCTAACTTTGAGATAATAGCCTCACCTTTTTCTTTTTAACCTAATTCCCAACTAACTTTAGGCCAAGCCATAATTTATTCCTTTTTAAAATGCTAAGATTCACTTTTTATAAAATGTTTTCCAAAATGAATTTGTGTTTTCCATCTTGATTAAAAAAATGCAACCATATTATTATTTATTGCATCATTTGTTGCTACTGGTTCTGTTATTTATCTTTAGATTTATGATTTCCTGAAAAAGATGTGCAGTGCATCATATAGTATAATCCACTGCACTTATGCCCACACACACACAAATATGGCTGACAATTTTTATAAGCTGTCTAGGCATTAATACTTTTGCTATGTACATATATTCATATACAATTGTATAAGAACAAATTTTTGGTTAATGCGGGTATAAAACATGGATAAAAAATTTGTTTTACCCCCCTTATGGTAACTGAAATAAGTCAAATTATAATGCAACCTGGTGGTACCACTATAGCCACATGCATGCTCATAGCTGTTATGTACCATGGATGTTTCTCTAAACTTATAATGTGTGGAATATGTAGATGTTGGTTGTGACTTATGAACTAAGAACTGCTCACCCAAAAGAAAATTCACATCATTAAAAAGACTTTAAAAGTACTGACTTGGTATTTTTAATTTTGGTAATTTTAATTTTATTGTTTTTGAAGATTTTATTTAAAAAGAGGGAGAGAAACATCGATATGTGAACAAAACATCAATTGGTTGCCTCTCACACAGCAACTAAGGCATGTGCCCTGACCAGGAATAGAATCTTTTAGTTTGCGGGATGATGCCTAACACACTGAGCCATATAAGCTAGGGCATCACTGATTAACTTTTAATACAAAGCTCGTAATAATTCATGGATATCTAAGAAATATTTAATATTCCCCTAATTGATTTTCACAATGCATCATTTTAAAAGGAATTATTTGTTACTAATATAAATCTCTGAATGTGCATTTATGTGAGATAGACAAGCTAGCATAAAATTTTTAATCAGTTTAAATTACATTATATATGTGATTTAAAGCCAAATTGGAACTCACAGGGAAGTATATTTTTGTATCGGTTCTTCCTTCTGTTTTCCTTAGTTTGTCCAATTAGACACTGGTCCAAAGGTTTTAATTCTTGAAGATTCTGTAAGCAAAAATGGAAATAAAGTTAAATTTGTCAAGTAAGCAGCAATTCAGTAATAACTGGAAATGCTTTAACTGTTCAGGGTGTAAAACTGGCTATTGTTTGGGAAAGACTTTGAGTGTTAAGAATTAAATATGTCCCCTGGCTGGTAGCACAGTGGTTAAGGTGCCGGCCTGCGAACCCATAGGTCGCAGGTTCGATTCCCCAGCCAGGGCACATAACCAGGTTGCAAACCAGGTCTCCAGTCAGGTCTATGGCTGGAGGCAGGTGACATGCAACCATACATTGATGTCTCTCACCCTCTCTTCCTCTCTCACTTCCCCTCTTTCTAAAAAAATAATGAAATAAAATCTTTAAAAAAAAAAAGAATTAAATATGTCTTGTCAAGATACATTAGCCTAAATTCTCAATACTAATTTCATATACCAGTTGTTAAAATATATTGTTGTAAAAATCTTTAACATGTTATAGTCAACTCACTTTGAGAGGTAGAGCTTTATAGCTTAAATTTATTTTTTCTATTTTGCCTTAAATATTTATTTGTTAGTTGAATGAATAGATGTATGTACTTTAAAACTACAAAGAATCTTGAATATAATGTACATAATCTCCTACAATCACCCATCATTTTTGGTGATTGCTGTAACAATTTTATAAAAACTATGAAGCATGAAACAATAGAAATTTATTCTCTCTGTTCTGGAAACCAGAGGACTGTTGTCAGGTTTGCTGGGCAGAAACCACGGTGTGACTGGGGCCATGCTTTCCAGAGGCTCCGGGAGACACACAAACCCCCGCCTCTTCTCCCTCTGGTGGCTGTCAGTATCCCTGCCTTATGGTTGCATCATTCCAATCTCTGTACTGTAATTTTAAATTCAGATGTCTATAATTATAATTTAGAAAAAGATACTTTGGGTTAAAGTAATAAGCTGGTGCAGGGTTTCTTGAAAATAGTGTCTTTGGGGTCATAGAATATTCATTCCATGTGATAGAGCTGTACTTAGACAGTATTATGTTCTAAAGTCAATTATTTTTCACTTCTGTTCCATCCATCCATCCATCCATCCATCCATCCATCCATCCATCCATCCACACACTCAACAAGTATATGTTGAAAATGCCTACTTTATCTGCATGGCACTGTCATAAATATTGGGAATATAGTTGGGAGAAAAAACATGATTCTATCTGTCCTGGAGCTTATACTCTGTTAGGAGAAAAAGGCGGTAAAGATGTAAATAAGCAAATATTGTGATATATATGCTTGCAAGGAATTACCAAGCTGCTGTGATAGGTAAAAATAAAAGATTTACTTTATCAAGGATTGTGATAGAATGGCTGTATCATTTAAACTTAAGACCTTAGAAAAGAAAGGATTTTTCCAAAATTGAGGGGAACAGTATATTCTTGGAGCTGTGTTAAATTAGAAGCTGTTGCTAATGATGAACCATGTCTACAGTGTGTTACGTATAAAGTTTAGTGGATGGAGGGAATTGATACTCGACAAAAAACAAAACAAAGCAAAACCCTTTATCCCTTTAACCCTTTAACATGGAGCAGGGAGAATAATCTAGGAGATTTATCAAGCTCCAAAATGGCTAAGGGAAATTGCTTGAAATCAATACTATGTATTAGGAACCTAATTAAAAAATAATAATTTACTGCTAGATATGGTGAGATGATGCTTTTATAGCTGGAAGTGAAGTTGTAAAGTAATACACATTTTCAAAATTTCTTCTAGGCTCTAAATTTTTTTTTTTCTCCCAGAGAAAAAACCATTGGCAGAAGCTTCTTACCTCCAGCTCCTTAGAAGGAATTCCTTGATCTAGTAAACCCCGCAACATTCGAATGACTGATTTCAACTTGGTACCAGTGTATTTCCCAGAGGGAAGCACTTTGACGATGGGAAGCGCAGCGAGTTCCTCACATGTCAGAAAGGGATGGCCTAACAGGAAGCCAGCAGTTGATTAAAAAATATTTTCCCCCAGAAATGACTTACCCAAGGAATTAAATTTAGTCCACCTCATCTATTTTTTTTAATAAGAGTGAGTATCTTTGGAATAATAAAGCACTAGAATTAATAAGTAGCCAGATATGTACAATCAACATGGGAAAATCTAGGCCACATCAAGGCCCTCGTATTCAGCTTTCAAGGAAACACCCCAATGACTATACAGAAATTTTTAAGGCTCTTGACTCAAATAGCACTGTTTTCATGACAGAAATGTATCTGGTCCACTGTGGGGGGCGGGGGCGGGGGGGGGGGTAAAACCAGGCCTGTGGGCCAAATCCAGCCCTCCACCTTGTTTTATCTGGCCTGGCACCTTGTTTCTACCCAGCTCACTTAACTGTTAAGAAGGAGTTACATTTATACAGTCCTAAATTACATTCAGCCCTTTGAAGGCAACCTTGGGGCTGATGTGGCCCCTGGTGAAAATGAGTTTGACACCCCTTACCTAGTCCTACTGTTACTTTGTATTTAAATAAGTTTCCAAGCACATGGGGAAAAGAGGAAGGAAAGGGCTTCAGAAATTCCTTACAATGGGGCAGTGTACCAGAAACACTGATCTCCCCTCATCTATCCTCTCGGTACTCAGTACCAGTATTTCTGGTATTTGAGTTTTCTCCTTGCAAATGAAGCCCTTGAAGTCTTCATGAGTTTATCAAACAGGTGATATCAGTGTCTTAGAATAGATGTGTCTAATTTAGTAGCTGCTCTACAGAAACTGCTTATAACAGAAGGTAATGATTATCCTGAGAAAAGGTAGGAGAGATATCTGGCTATACTCTGCACAAGTGTAGCTTTAATTATGCCAATGAGTTGATTAAAGTATTTAGATGATGCAGCTACTACACAGGCTGTAGTAATGCTAGGCACTGTGGGAGATGCAAAGCTGTATGAGATAACTTCAAGAAGCTTAACATCTGGCTGGGGTGAAGGCTAGTTCTGAGTACAAAATTCACTCATATGAAACAACCATGGGCTTTTACAGAGCTGAGTGTGAAGGCAACAGGACCTTAAGGACTAAAGAGCAGTGGCTAGCGGAGTTCATGAACACTGTCATGACCACAGTCCACCTAAATCCAAGAAGTATTCATTCAACTTCTTTAATTTCTTTTAATTAAGACTTCAAATTTCAAAACCATGTTCTTTAATTGCACTAGTATAAAATTTCCTTACATGAAAAAAGAGATGAAACTCTGGATAAGAATTTCATTTCTCTACTGGCTCAGTTATAAAACGAGAGAGGCAGTAATGGGAAGGACAGACCAAGTGACTCTAGCTCCTAAAAAAGTGAGCTTGAGATTCCTATCTTCGAGGTATTCCACCTATTTTACTAGAAATAAAACATGCTCCTAGGCTTCTCATTCCAGAATAGTAATACTATTTCTCTTTAAATTAGTATTTTTTAAATTTTATGCCAAGCCACTGAAATTTTCACCTACAACTGTACAAAGTTCTGGTTATATAAACGAATGTTGATGTTTGCCTCTTATGTGATTTAACTTTATGTACAGAACTGATAATGTATACATATGGTGAAATAACATATCCATATATTTTGAAAATTATATAATTTTTAGACCCTTTTTTTTATATCCATTGTTTTTGATAAAAACATTGCCAATAAAATTCTTACCTTTATTGGAATCTTCATGGTTTGTTGTTTCCATTGGCAGTTCATCATTTACCCATGTTATTTCATCATCAGTGCTCCTTTCTTGTGAGTTGTGAATTAACCTACGAAAATACAACACAATTACAATATTGTAATTGTACAAAATAGGTATAAATATTATGTCCTAGAACCACTTATTTTCTCTATAATTAGGTATTTTAAAATTAGTTATCTGATAAAAATGCTGGGATCTAAAGTTCTTTATTTTTTAAAGATTTTGTTTACTTTTAGACAGTGGAATAAGGAGGAAGAGGGAGAGAAACTTCAGTGTGTGAGAAAAACATTGGTTGGTTGCCTCTTGCATGTGCCCCGTGGGGACCAGGCCCATGACCCAGGCATGTGCCCTGATGGTGAATTGAACTGGTGACGTTTCAGTTTGTGGGATGATGCTCGACCAACTCAGCCACACCAGGCTGGGCTCAGATGCACAATTCTTAAAATTAATCCTCAAACAAATCCTAAGTCTTTGGACCATAGGAGTCCCCTTGGGGATAGAGAAGATGGTTCACCCTTCAACATGGATGATTGATCATAATTTTGTCAGTATAGCTCTCTCTCTTGTTTTGTAACAAATGCCTACCCTACTATTGTGCCATACAAATGCACCTTAATTTACTTACAGAATTCCCTATTGATGAACATTATCCTTTGGCTACAGTTAGGAGCTAGAAGGACAATGTACAGGATTGTCCTGGGCACTAGCTTAATGTAATCAATTTTAGTACAAGTTCCCATCATTCTAGGGGTGGGCAGTCAATGCCATCTTCTGGGTAAAGTAGATGGCTAGGAAAAGACAAACTAGAGAGAAGAATAATGCTTAGTACTAAGATAAGATTAAAAATAATGTAAAAGCCTGAATATCAATATAGTCTTTTTACTTCTCTGATATTCAGGGGAACAAAGCAGAGTACATTTGTCCAATGCTCCCAAAATGTCAAAACAGGGCAAGCATGCTGCTTTCAGGGTGGGCTTTTTCCTTTCCTTCATCAAGGTGTGGGTCATAATTAATGTTTAATTTGCAAGTTCTGCATTCATAAGGTTGTTTTTGTCTTCACTAAGTATACTTTATCTTCAAGGATATATTTTGGAGATCCTTCCATCAGGCATTCTCTTTTTTCATTCTTTTGAACAACTCCTTAGTATTTCATGTGAAGTATACATACCCTCATTTATTTTGCACCTATTACAGCTTTTGACTAGTATACACAATGTTGGAATGAACAGTCTTATAGAAATATCTTTGCACACAAATGGTAGTAGGACCAATTCTTAGAAAAAAAATTGTTAAGTTTAAGTGTACAGACAGACCACAGTTCTTTGAGTTTATGACAGCCATTTTTATATGATGCACTATTATTCTGTATGCATTAAGAAAGAAATAATATTGATTATTGTACTGTGGGACTCTTCATGATTTCAGATATATTAAAAAAGTGTATGCAAGAATTAGTAACATGAAATTAAGATTTAGTATATGTTAATAGTGTTTCTAATTGCTACCTAAAGCATATAATTTACCCTTAGAGATGGTGTCTTTACAATTATTGGTGGCTGCCTCAAAGATCTGCATGCATTTCTACATTAATGCATACCACCTTGTCTAACTACATAGAGAAAAATTCACTGCTAATTAATTTTTCTAAGAAAATTCAAATAGCTCTTTTTGGCCATTTGGTTAGTATCTAATATAAAGCAAAATTTATGTACAAACATTTTGTTGGCCAAAATATATTCTTTTCTTCTCTTTTAGCAGATAAAAAAAATTATTTCCATTATCTTTAAAACCACAAGGACACTATGTTCCTCACATAAATATATTAGCAAAGCTAAATTGGGGACAGGAGATCACCCCCAAAATGAAATAATCTTCTAGAAGGTGGGTCCCTTATAGTGCAGGCTTCCCCCACTAGGTGAGTATTCTAGGAACCCACCGGCATGAGTGTACCAGCTCGCATTGTTGTGAGAGGCTGCATTGGCTCCAGTAATTTTTTTTTTTTTTTTTTTTTGAGAATCAACACTCCCATTTCACGATTTGTGAGTGCACCTACCCACATTGCACTGAGTAGTCAGCAATTTTTGACCCAAACTTGGCATGTCCTGTGCCCCACCTCTCCTATTCACCCATCCCGAGTGACTTTCCCTGGAGGAAAAAGTCTTCAAAGGGATACATTTTGCTGATGTGGAAGAGGTGAAACATTACAGATGACTAAAAGGTATCAAAATTGATGAGTTCAGAAACTGTTTTGAGCAATGAAAAAAGAATGTCTTGATAGGTGTATTCCATCAAATGAAGAAGCAATTAAAGTTTAAACATGTAAAACTAAATACATATTTTTTAAAATAAAGAAATTCTGTTTTTTTTTTTGTTTTTTTTTTTTTGGGTCCCCCCTCATATACAACTTTTCCTGATGAATCACTTAGTGTTATAAAAAATCTTATATTAGAAAATGTTTTATAAATATATTAGTGAAGTTTTAAAATGTTCCTTCCTTGAATTTCTTATTAAAATTTTTTATAAAGCATAGAAAAATATAGAAACAGAAAAACAAGTTATATATAATTCTCTCAGATAAGATAATATCATCATTGTTGGCACATTTCCTTTTAGACCTTTTATTCCATTTTTTTTTCACATGGATGAATGGTCAAGAGAATATTACTTTTTTGAAGAGATGTTATAACACATTGTCACATGTCACCAGAACCTGCTTATAATATCATTCTTAATATTCAGTCATAGTTACATAATTTACACAATTCTCATTTTATCAGAAAAGAACGAATTATTTTAAAAATCAACATCAGACACTTCCAAAACAAGAACAAAAACAAAAACAAAAAATGGAGTTGTTATAAATACTTAATTATTTTTCTTACTTTTCAGTTTTTACTTTTTCTTCACAATATTCTTCACAGCCATCCATTTTGGTACACTACATTAAAGAGAAATCAAACTCAAATTAGTCCATTGTAAAAAAATAAAAAATTGAACAATCTCATAATGTTCAAATTTTTCCTATTAGTTATTTCCTACATGTACCATTATTATTCACCTTCATATTACAAAGTCATACATGACATTCCATTAAAACATGCCAAACTGTGGCTGAGGCACTTTCAGTAGCCCAAGAGATTTTGCTTAAAGTTCCGTCTACTTTCACACTCACCTTGGCTTTTCATTTCTTACAAAAGGGCTATTAATGGTATAGATGTAAGGAGAAAGCAAGATGAAAATCTAATGATTAATGAGATATGCACATTCAGCCTATGTTTTTATATTACTTCATTTCAAAATTTGAAAAATGGGCTATCCAGAAAAATCTTGGTAATTTTCAATGTGTTAAATTGTCCTGCCCTTATTATGAAAGTGAAGGATCTCTCCATAAAGGACATGGATCCATCAGTTCATGCTATAGTTGAGTATGGATGGGATCTTTGAGACCCAATACTGCAAGAGCAGTTTGGTACAATTAGAAGATATTGCATTCTCACAAGGATAACACATTGTACATCTTGATCTTTATCAGGACAAATTATCTTAACGAATGGGAAATTTATTTCAAGACCCTGAAATATCTGGCCCCTGTTTACCTCTGCCATTCATCTGGTTGTACTCTTCCCTGCACTTACTAGGCTTCCAACCCACAGGTCTTTCTTTTAATTCTTCAAGATCACTCATCCCCTTTCACCACAAAGCTCTTCCTATGGAAGGTATTTTTCTTTATTCAATGTAAGTGTCTTTTCCTTCTGAGACTGTTCCCTAAGTACCCATTCTAAAGTAGGCTCTTCTTGATCTCTCTTTTGTAGCACTTAAAAGACAAACAGCCCTTCCTGGTGGCACAGTGGGTAAGGTGCCAGCCTGCAAATCCAAAGGTCGCTGGTTTGATTCCTAGCCAGAGCACATGGCCAGGTTGTGAGCCAGGTCTCCAGTTAGCTCTGTAGTTGGAGGCAGGTGAAAGGCAACCATATATTGATGTCTCTCTTCCTCTCTCCCTTCCCCTCTCTTGAATAATAAATAAAATATTAAAAAAACAAACAAATAAAAAAACAAATAAAAAACCCCACAGAACTTCATTGACCATATCACAACTTGTAACTGCATGCTTATCTGTGTATATTTGATCATTCTCTTTTCTTCTCTATTAAGCTGTAAGCTCCATGAGGGAAGGACTCATGTCTGTTTACCACTGAATGCCAATACATACTTATGCCTGAGACACAGAAGGCTATCTCGGTTAATAAAAATATTAAAAACCTTTAGTAAGACCTTTTAATTATAGACTTTGTAGATTTAGCAACTAAAAGGAAGTTTCTTAGACCTTACCTGTTTCTAAAAGTTGATCATTTTTGTCTGGGTTAAATTTTTTTCCTAAGTAAAATCATCTGAATTTCTGATTCTCCATCATAATCATGGTCTAAGAATCGACTACGCGTGCAATGTTTTTGGAAAGTATAAAGCCTTTTATAAGAGTCAAGTGCTATTATTAACATTAAAGCAGTGAGATAAAGTCCAGCTGGGGGAAAAAACCCTATAGTCATACTTGTATTAGTAAGTTCCCATTATTTTTGCGAAGTTCATCTGTGTCTGGTAAGGGTGGGGTGGGGTTAAGGAAACTGACCTGCAGTTTCTCTTCTCATTATGGATTACTGGGTCTCTGGAAGAGGAGGCAGCTGTAGTATTGCCTCAAGGAAACATTTAAGATTTTTGTCATGGCCAGCCCATTTGAAGGTTACTTTGTAATCCAGCGAGGGGGGGTGGTGGTGGTATTTCCTTGATCCAGGACAGCCACGTTATGTATAGTGCCCAGCACCATATAAAACTATGATATCTCTTGTGAAAAATTATTAAGAATTCCACTTATTTTATAAATAAGTGTGGAGGTTTTCTAAGCACAGGCCTCTGTGACTGCATTGGCTGGACACCCAGGAAGCCAGCTTTGCCTGGATTCTAGAGTGAAGCACGATCATCTTATAGTTGATGGGAAGCCAGTGAAAGTTTCATATTAATTAAAAACTAAATCCATTTTTTAAGACTAACTAGAATCAGAAGCATATTGCTACATTTCAGCACAATGATGCCATTTCTTTGGTGGGCATACCTTCCTTCTCTTCATTCTAGCTCTTCTGACTTCAGGGGACACTGTTTCTACCTCTCTCAAAGACATCTGCCAAGAGAGGTGGAAAGACCAAATTCCTTGGCATGACATGTAAGTCGCTTCATATACTTGTCCCTGCCTATCTCTATAGACTTAGCTTTCAAGTTACCATGTAATACTCTTCTTGCAAGAATTGAGTTTCCTGGATGGTCCAGGCTGATCCAGATCTTTATGCCTTTGCTAAAAAGCAACTCAATATGGAATGTTCTTTCCCATATTTAATTTCACCTATCAAGTATCTTTAAAGTGCTAATTCTCTAAGAAGCTTTAATAATGATACTTATCTACCTCTGTGTAGTCCCTATTGTTCCCCAATATTTCGTAACCTTCTCTGTATTCAATATAAATATTTACTAAGATAGGTTTTCTGTCATAGCTTTTAAAATTACATTTACTTATTTCACATCTCCCAAAGAGATTACTAGACTGTACAAGCAAATTAAGGACAGATGCCCTGAGATCCATTCTTCCCCTGTTATCCTTAGCATAAGCAAACAAGTTGAGCAATATCTAAGTGAATGGTTTTGAAATTTTAAACAATAATTATACAATAGTATATGACCAGTGTCCATGCTTTTAATTATAAATAAGACACAGACATTGATTGGCCTGAAGTAGTACTTCAGTAAGAGGCAGGGAAGGGTTGACAAACTGTCAGCAGAGTGACAAATATGATGACTGTGCACAGTAGCTACCAGAAGATAATTTTTAAAAAGACATTTCTATACTCTTTATAATACCAATGGTTAGCAACTTAACTTTTGGCATGCAATAAACTTTCAGGGTTGCAGAATATAGTGTTAAGAACCAATTTAGTCATATAATCAGTCTACAGTTTGTTCAGGGTGATGCCAAAGCAGTGCACTTAATGGAAACCGAATATTTTAAGAAGTTCTAAGAACTATTAAAACTACTCAAAAAAAAAAAATTCAAAAAAACAAAACAAAAACAAAACTATTCAAATATAGGCTATATTCTAGAAATAGAAGATGAAACTGCAAACTTTTCCAGAAAGTTGGCAGTCTTTCTTTTAACTATGGAGATTAGTCAGATTTGTCTCTCTTCAATTTGCTTCTGAAAATAATTTCCAGATTTTAATATTCAGAGCTTAATACAAATGAAATCTTACCATGATTTATCTTAATATGTTTTTTCCTTTCCTGAATTTGTTTACTTTGTTTATTTGCTATTAGTCAAAATCTCTTCTAAAGCAGAAATCCCATCTATGCAAGTTATAATTTGTTATTTTTAAAGATGGGCTGGCCCAAAATATTTGGTCAACCATCTTGAATTTTCAAGGCACAAATTTGTGGGATCTCTCTGTACTTTGATGGCAGAACAATTTATATAATATTTCAAAATAATAGGAAGGAATATTCTTTCTTCACAAAACTTAACTTTTAGATTTGTCCTACCCATCCCAATTCTTCAGTGTGAACTTAAGAATTATTTTAACAAGCCACTCCTGCCTCTAATGTTAAAAATAAATAAATAAAAGTCAAACTATTTTATGGGTCCATATTTAATTTATGGATGAATCTAGAAAGAATTTAAATTTTGAGTTTTTCTATCAAAGAACAGACTGTTTTCATTTTGCTTCTTTTATGCATCTTCATGGAGTTTTAAAGTTTTCTGAATACAGATCGTATACATTTTGGATTGAATTTATGTGTAGGACTTTAATTGGTTTTGCAGCTATTGTGACTGAAATTTTCTTTAATTATATTTTATAATTGGTTAAAGCAAAGACTGTGTTATAGACTGAAATGTGTTCCCCCAAAATCCATAGACCAAAGACCTAACCCCCAGCGTGACTATATTTGGAGATAGTGCATTTTGGAGTTAATGAAGGTTAAAAGGTGCTCTAATCCAAAGGGACTTGTTTCTTATAAGAAGAGGAAGAGACACCAGGAGGGCACAAACACAGAGGAATGACCACATGAGGTCACAGCAAAAACATGGCCATCTACAAGCCATGGAGAGGTTTCACAAGAAATCAACCCTGCCGGCACCTTGATCTTGTATTTCTAGCTTCCAGAACTGTGAGGAAATAAAGTTCTATTTTTAAAGCCACCCAATTTATAGTATTTTGTTATATACCCCAAGCAGAATAGGATAGACTTCAAACTCAAATGCCTGGAGAAACCAAACAAATAATAAAAACCTAAATGCCAGGGTTGGGAGTGGCGGTGGTGAGCAAGATTGGAAAGTAGGAAATGGGGTCTGTGGAGAAATAGCCATAGAACATACGTAATTTAAATTTTGTAAAATTAATTCTGTCTTGTGAATCCTGAGTTTATAGTATAAACAGAAATCTTTGTTGTATTATTTTTTATACATTTAAAATTCATTAAGAGCCAATTTAAGAAAGCTGTATTTGTGCAACAGAATACTAGGAAGGTATCAGAAATTATGAGGCAGATATTTTTTTTCGAAATACGGACAAAGGATTTTTTTAAATCCTCACCCGAGGGTATGTTTTTATTGATGAGAGAGAGTGAGGAAGAGAGAGAGCAAGAGAAATATTGATTGTTTGTCTCCCTACATGCCCCAAATGAGTAATAAACTCAACTTAGGCATGTGCTCTGACTGGGAATTGAACCCATGACTCTTTAGTGAATAGGATGGCATTTTAACAGAGTTATCAGGGCCATGGGGCAAATTTTTATGTATTCATGTAGAAAGAGGATAATAATTATAAGGTAAGAATCAAATTTAGAATCGTGTGCTACAATTTATATTAAAAAAAATCATATGTATATATGTCTTCATATGTTTAATGAATGGGTAAAACCCAATATTTTAATAATAGCTATCTCACATGAAGATGAGGAGTGGGTACAAAAAAACATGCACTTTTAGATGATTCTGGCTGAAATCTTTTTACAATATGCTTTTGTATTAAAATAACAAAGCAACTTGAATGAAATATTCTAATATAAACTTGTTACTATAGCACATTATAAATGGGAATCTATATTATGTTGACAAGCTTTTCTTTCTTAATGGAAAGACAGGATATATATATATTTTAAAGATTTTATTATTTTTAGAGAGAGGAAAAGGGAGAGAGGCAGAGAGGGATAGACATCAATGTATGGCTGTCTTTTACCTGCCTCCAGCTACAGACCTGGCTGGAGACCCGGCTTGCAACCTGGTTATGTGCCCTGGCTGGGAATTGAACCAGCGACCTTTGGGTTTGCAGGCCGGCACCTTATCCACTGTGCCACCAGCCAGAGCTAAGACAGGCTATTTTTGAAATGGAGATTAAAGATTTTCATTTATTCTCTTAGTAAAAACAGCCTTTATCACATACATTTAAAGGGACACTTTTAATATTAAGAAACTATAATTAAAGTTAATATAATTTAAAATGTTCAAGGAAGGGAACCAAGATTGAAGGAGGGAACCAAGATGGTGGAGGAGTAAGTGCAGCTGCACCAGTCTCCACCCAACACCAAACTGGAATTACAACTTAATTGGGGAGAAATCATCCAAGGAACCAACAGAACATGGCTGAAGGGAAGGAAGCCTTACTACCACAGACAGAACAGAAGAGCCGATTCATCACAACGTGACTGGTAGGAATTGTGGAGATGCGAGAGGGCTGGCGGGGCTCCCACTGGCGGCAGCTGATGGGATGCAGCCAGGGGCTCCACCTGAGAAGGGTGGGGTCTAAACCCTGAGCTGGGCTTCCCAGCTACAGCAACATGGTGGAGAGTAAACAGCATCCAGCTGTGAAAAGCAAAAAGCCACGAGGCTTGCTAACCTGAGAGTGCTACAGACGGAGAATTTCTGAAGTGACCTCGCATGAAAGTGCACTGGCACCCACTTACCCTGGGCTCCAGCAGAGGGAGGGCAGAGTGGGCTAGAGATGCTTAAGGAGAGTTGGGAGAGGTGGCTAGGAGGTGAGAAATGAAGGAGCAGCGGACGTGGTCCCAGTGCCGACCCCTCCCCAACACCACAGGTGGACCACGCAGCTTCCACCTGAGGGGATGTCATAGCCCCGCCCAGCGGTACCAGAGGCTGGTGACTGCTCAGATTGATTGGATTATAACTAAATTAACTCGTGGCACCCAGTGGTGTGTAAACCCAACCACCTATCATAGTTTGATTGGATTAACACTGAATTAATCCTGCTCAGCGATACCTAAGGTGTCACCCTCGGAGCCCTCAGCCCCGTCTTTCAGAGCAGGGAAAAGGAGAAGCCTCTGTGTACACAAACAGCGGAACCCACCCTGGAGACTGCTGCAGCCAGTGGCGGCTCACCACCACCCTCGGAGCCTATCCCTGCCCCCTGCAAAACTAGTGGCTCAGGGCTGCTGGAGCCTCAACCTACAGGGTTATGGCATTTGGATCCAGCGCAGACTGTGACAGACCCCAAATTGTTGGGCCCTGCCCTCTCAAGGCACTTAAGCCTATCTGTAAATTGCAGAGGAACTTGAGAAAGAAAAAGTGGCACTCAGGAAATGGATCTCGGCTAACCTCAAGCACCTGAGATACACCACGAGCTACATGAATTAATCATCTCCAACATAGCCTTTGAAAATGGCCATTTCTAGTTCTCACATTTAGTGCATTTTAAGTAAACAGTGTTTATATTATAGTGTATCTCAAATCCCATAGTTCACTCCTCCCTTCTCTCAACTAATTTAACCACCTGAGTTTCTCTTCTTACTTTTATTCTAAAGTCTACTTTCTCTCCTGCTACCACTCATTGCCATTCCTCATTCCAAGTATTCCTCCCCTCTTCCAGCCTCTTAAAATCATTTGTGTGTGTGTGCTACTAGGTGCCACACATTCTTTTTTCTACTCAAAAAAGACATGGCCTCTCTCCACCTTGACCAATCAGTGCTCATTGAGGGTGGACAGGGAGATTGGTGCAGCATTTTTACAAACTTAGTTATAAATATAAGGGAAGTTACAAATCACCTCCCTTTCCTCCAAACATCTCTCAATCTCTTTCTCTTTTTACCTTGCCCTCCCATCTCACATATAGGAATGCTAGATAACATGCTGCTGACAGTGCAGTGGCAAAACTTATTCACCAACCGAATTCATTTTTTTTTAAAGACTTTATTTATTATTTTTAGAGAGGGGGGAAAGGAAGGAGGCAGAGAGGGTGAGATACATTAATGCATGGTTGCCTTTCATCTGCCTCTAGCTATCGACCAGGCTGGAGACCTGGCCTGCAACCTGGTTCTGTGCCCTGGCTGGGGAATTGAACCGTGACCTTTGGGTTCATAGGCAGCACCTTTCCACTGAGGCATCAGCCAAGGCTGGACTCATAATTTTTTTTGTAATTTCCCCTTTATAATTTTTTTTCTAAGTCAATTTCCTTATGGTAGATTTTTTTACATATGTAGGCTTGTTCTCTCACACAATATATAGTACAGGTATATATATGCAAATATAAATATTATAATTTCTGATCAGGCTTAATACTGTTCACTCCCACTTTCTTGCTGCATTCTGATTCTTTCCCCCACTCACATCCCCCACCACTTCTCGCCACTATCTTTGTTACTCCTTTGCACCTCTTAACAATTATCCATATTTTAGTTAGCTCTGTTGTCTTTCCTCTCTTATAATAGTCTTATTATATCTACATCCTTATTAAGACTGGCTCATTTGCAGCTGAGAGTGTGATTAAGGGTGGGGGTTTTATCTTTGAGGGTATGGGTATTTAGCTAGGCTCAAATACAGTCAAAAATGTGTAAGATATCTTTGAAGGTGTGGTTATTTTGCCTGGGCTGGTGGTTCTGTTTTAGGAGCAGCTTGATAACAGTATATGAGATGTAGTAGAAGGAGTGTCTCAATCAGCCAGCTGGAGTGAAAAACTCATTGAGGGGCAACACATAAACAAAAGCCAAAATACAACCAGACAACCAAATTAATCACATAAAGGGCACCCCAAAAGCAACAAGTTGAGGAAATCTAGGAGACTGTACCACTGAACCCCATAAATCTCCTACCACAGAAGGGCACTCCACGAAGGCAGGGAGGCAAAGCAGGTTAATCCAAGAAACAAAAAGAAAGCAGTAACAGACACCCAAAATGGGGAGAAAAAGAAACAGTCCATTACCAAAAGAAAGGAGGAATCCCCAGAAAGACTGCCAAATATAAAAGAAACTAGCAAACTATCAGATATGGAACTTAAAGAAATGGTTATAAGAAAGCTCAAAGAAAACTACAAAGAACTCCAAGGCAACTACAAGGAACTTACTGAAAATTATACCAGCATTAAAAAGGACATAGAAACCATCAGTGAGAACCAGGAGGAAGTGAAGAATACAATTTCTGAACTGAAGAACACAATAGAAGGAATTCAAAGCAGGTAAGAAGAAGCAGAGGACCAGATCAGCAAACTGGAGAACAATATGGAAAAAAATAACCAGATAAAACAACAAAATGAAAAAAGAATGAAGAGGTTTTAAGAGAACTGCAAGACAACGTGAAACACAATAATATTTGTATCACAGGGATACCAGAAGGAGAATAGAAGAAAAGGATAGAAAGCCTGTTTGAAAAAATAATGACAGAAAACTTCCCTAACTTGATGAGTGAAATGTCACTCAACTTCAGGAAGCACAGAGTCCCAATGAAGATGAACCCAAACAGACCCACTCCAAGACACATCATAATTAAAATGGCAAATTTCAAAGACAAGGAGAGAATCCTAAGAGCAGCAAGAGAGAAACAGCTAATAACATATAAGGGGGCTCCAATAAGGCTATCAAATGACATCTCAACAGAAACAATACAAACCAGAAGGAAATGGCATAGAATACTCCAAGTAATGAAAAACAAAGGCCTGCAACCAAGAATACTCTACCTAGCAAGGTTCTCCTTTAAAATGGAAGGTGAAATAAGGAGTTTCCCAGACAAAATAGGGCTAAAAGAAAACACTTCCACCAAACCAGCATCACAAGAGATGCTAAAAGCCCTGCTTTAAAAAGATGAAGAAACAGAGGGTGACAGAGGAACAAAGGGGAAAATGTCAATGAAGAAGTACCTCTCAATAATAACCTTAAGTGTAAACGGATTAAATGCACCAATAAAAAGACATAGGGTAGCTGAATGGATAAAGAAACATGACACAGATATACGCTGTCTATAAGAGACACACCTCAGAACAAAAGACTGACACAGACTGAAAATGAAGGAAACGAAAAATATATTTCAAGCAAATGTACATAAAAAAAAAGGCTGGGGTAGCAATACTTGTATCAGACAAGAGATTTCACAATGAAGACCATAAAAAGAGACAAAGACCATAAAAAAAGACATTTCATAATACTTAAGGAAACAATCCACCAAGAAGATATATCCCTTATAAATACATATGCACCCAATGTAGGAGCACCCAGATATATAAGGAAAACCTTAAAGGATTTCAAGAAGGATATGGACAGCAACCCACTAACAGTAGGGGATTTTAATACCCCATAATCAACAATGGATGTATCTTCCAAGCAAAAAACCACCAAGAATATTGTAGCATTGAACAACACTCTAGATGAAATGGATTTAACTGACATATACAGAACTTTTCACTTCAAAGCAGCAAAATATACATTCCTTTCAGTGTACATGGAACATTCTCAAAGACCACATGGTAGAAAACAAGGCAAACCTCCACAAATGTAAGAAAACTGAAATCATACCAAGCATCTTCTCAGATCATAATGGCTTTTCTGAAACTAGAAGCCAACCTTCAAGGAAAAAACCCAAATTCTAATTCATGGAGATTGAATAACATGCTATTAAGTGATGAATGGGTTAACAATGAGATCAAAGAAGATATCAAAAAGGTTCTATAAACAAACAAAAATGAATACACAATACCCCAAAACCTATGGGACACAGCAAAGGCAGTCCTCAGAGGGAAGTTCATAGAAATAAAGGCCTACCTAAAAAGGTTAGAGGAAGCTCATACAAACAATCTAACCATAAAACTACAAGAACTAGAAAGGCTTCAACAAACAAATTCCTGAGAAAGTAGAGGGAAGGAAATTATCAAGATCAGAGCAGAGCTAAATGACATAAGAGATTAAAAGCACAATTCAAAGGATCAATAAATCTAGAAGCTGGTTCTTTGAAAAGATAAACAAAATTGACAAGCCTTTAACTAGGCTCATCAAGAAAGAAAGAGAGAAGACCGAAATAAACAAAATAAAAAATGACACAGGATAAATCACAACTGATACCACAGAAATACAAAGGATTGTAAGAAATTACTACATACAAATATATGACAAGAAATTTGAATACCTGTGTGAAATGAACAAATTTCTGGAAATGTATAACCTACCAAAACTGAATCAAGAAAAAGCAGAAATGCAGTGGACAGGCACCAGCCTCTGAACCCAAAGTTGCTGGTTCGATTCCCAGCCAGGGCACATAGCCAGGTTGCAAGCCAGGTCTCCAGCCAGGTCCGTAGCTGGAGGCAGGTGGAAGGCAATCATACATTGATGCTTCTCTTCCTTTCTTTCTCCCTCCCTGCCTTTCTCTCTAAAAATAATGAATAAAATCTTTTAAAAAAATGGCAGAAAGCCTGAACAGACCAATAAGACTAGTGAAATTGAAGAAGGTATTAAAAAAACTTGGTGCACAAAAGAGCCCTGGACCAGATGGCTCCACAGGTGAATTTTACGAAACATTTAGGGAAGAACTAATTCCTATCATTCTTAACCTATTCCAAAAAATCCAAGAAGAGGGAAGACTCCCAAGCTCTTTCTATGAGGCTGATATTATTCTAATCCCCAAATCAGGTCAAGAACAAGAAAGAAAGAAAACTACAGGCCAATATTGCTGATGAACATAGATGCTAAAATTCTCAACAAAATAATGATAAACTGGATCCAGCAATATATTTAAAAAAATCATATACCATGATCAAATGGTATTCATCTCAGGGAGGCAGGGATGGTACAATATTCACAAATTAATAAATGTAATACACAATAAACAAACTGAAAGGCAAAAACCATATGATCATGTCAATAGATGCCAAAAAGGCATTTGATAAAGTACAACACCCTTTCATGATAAAAACACTCAGCAATATGGGAGCATACCTCAATATAACAAAGGCCATATACTAGAAACCTGTAGCTAACATCATACTCAATGGGCAAAAACTGAAAGCCTATCCTTTAAGATCAGGAACAAGGCAAGGGTGTCCACTCTTTCCACTTCTATTCAACATAGTTTTGGAAGTTCTAGCCAAAGCAATCAGACAAGAAAAAGAAATCAAAAGTATCCAAATGGGAAAGAAGGAAGTAAAACTGTCATTATTTGCAGATGACATAGTAGTGTACATAGAAAACCCAGTAGACTCCACTAAAAAACTACTCAACCTAATAAATGAATTTGGCAAAATAGCTGGATACAAAGTCAATATCCAGAAATCGAAGGCCTTTTTATATACCAACAATGAAACATCAGAGAATGAAACTAGAAAACAAATCCTGTTTACTATAGCAACAACAAAAAATAAAATACCTAGGAATAAATTCAACCAAGGAGATAAAAGACATGTACTCAGAAAACTATAGAACACCGAAGAAAGAAATGAAGGAAGACACAAATAAATGGAAGCATATACCATGTTCATGGATGGGAAGAATTAACATCATAAAAATGTCCATACTACCCAAAGGCATTTACAGATTCAATGCCATTCCTATTAAAATACTAATGTCATATTTCACAGATCTAGAAAAAAATACTTCAAAATTTTATATAGAGCCAAAAATGAACACTAATAGCCACAGTAATCTTGAGAAAGTAGAACAAAGTAGGAGAAATCACAATACCAGATATCAAACTATACTACAAGATCACTAATCAAAACAGTCTGGTCCTGATCAATGGAACAGAATAGAGAGCCCAGAAATAAACCCAGGACTATATGGTCAGTTAATATTCATCAAAGGGGGAAGGAGCATAAATTGGGAGTGCAAATAGCCTCTTGTTGAAGTGGTGTTGGGAGAACTGGATTGGGATATGACAAAAAATAAACCTAGAAAACCAACATACACCATAACCAGAAATAAACTCAGGATGGATAAAGGACTTAAACATAAGCCGTGCCACCATAGAAGTCCTAGAGGAAAACACTGGAAAGAAAATTTCATACATCACATGCAGCAATATTTTCACCAATACTTCTCTAAGGACAAAGGAATTAAAGGAACAAATAAACAAATAGGACTACATCAAACTGAAAAGTTTCTGCTCAGCTGAAGAAAACATCAGTAAAATTAAAAGGGAACTAACTGTGTGGGAAAATATATTTGCCAATGATGTCTCAAACAAGGGTTTGAGCTCCAAAATACATGAAGAACTTTTTTTTTTTTTTTTTAATTTTATTGTTGTTGTATTACATCCATCTCCTTTTTGCTCCCCTCTGTCCCCCTCCCCACCCACCCATTCCCCCCAAAGTCAATCCCACCTGTTGTTCATGTCCATGGTTCCTTTATACTAGGTTCTTGTCAAGCTGCTCCCCTTCTTTGCCTCTGCCTCCCCCCTCCCCCCAACCCCTTTCCCCCTGACCACTGAAGGCCTATTCCTTGTATTCATATACTTGGTTCTGTTTTGCTTGTTGTTAGTTTTGCTCATTATTGTCCCGTAATGGGTGAGATCATATGATATTTGTCCTTCACTGACTCCCTTATTTCACTAAGCATAATACTCTCCAGTTCCATCCATGTTGTTGCAAAGGGTACAAGTTCCTTCTTTCTTTCTGCCATATAGAATGCCATTGCGTAAATGTACCAAAGTTTTTGGATCCAATCATCCACTGATGGGCACTTAGGCTGTTTCCAGCACTTGGCTATTGTAAATAGTGCTGCTATGAACACAGGTGTATATAGGTTCTTATGAATTGGTGTTTCAGGATTCTTTGGGTATAGTCCAAGTAGTGGAATAGCTGGATCAAAAGGCAGTTCCATTTTTAGTTTTTTAAGGAAACCCCATACTGTTTTCCACAGTGGCTGCACCAGCCTGCATTCCCACCAACAGTGTATGAGGGTTCCCCTTGCCCTGCATCTTCGCCAACACTTGTTGTTTGTTGATTTGCTGATGATTGCCATTCTTACAGGTGTGAGGTGGTATCTTAATGCAGTTTTAATTTGCATCTCTCTGATGACTAGCGATGTTGAGCATTCTTTCATATGCCTCTGGGCCCTTTGCATATCTTCCTCCGTGAGTTGTCTGTTCAGGTCCTTTGCCCATTTGTTAATTGGGCTGTCTGTCTCCCTGGTGTTGAGTCACATTAGTTCTTTATATATTTTGGAGATCAGACCCTTGTCTGAGGTATCATTGGCAATTATGTTTTCCCATACAGTTGGTTCCCTTTGAATTTTGCTGATATTTTCTTTAGATGAACAGAAACTTTTCACTTTC
>PVIW01002239.1:87402-113027 GCA_004026585.1 Noctilio leporinus
GTCCCATTTGTTGATTCGTTCTTTGATTTCCTTTGCCCTTGGTGAAGTATCAGTAAACATATTTTTGCGTAGGATATCCGAAAGTTTACTGCCTCTATTTTTCTCCAGGACCTTTATGGTGGCACTGCTTATGTTTAAATCCTTTATCCATCTTGAGTTTATTTTGGTGTATGGTGTAAGTTGGTGGTCTAGTTTTATCGTTTTGCATGTTGCTGTCCAGTTCTCCCAACACCATTTGTTGAAGAGACTGTTTTTACTCCATTTGATGTTCCTTCCCTCTTTGTCAAATATTAGTTGACCTGCAGAACTTTTAAGACTCAACACCAGGGAGACACACAGCCCAATTAAAACATGGGCAAAGGACCTGAACAGACACTTCTCCAAGGAGGACACACAGAGGGCCCACAGGCATGTGAAGGGATGCTCAACATCACTAACCATCAAAGAAATGCAAATTAAAACCACAATGAGATACCATCTCACAACTGTCAGAATGACCATCATTAACAAATCAACAAACATCAAGGGCTGACAAGGATGTGGAGAAAAGGGAACCTTGATGCACTGTTGGTGGGAATGCAGATGGGTGCAGCCATTATGGAAAATGGTATGGAATTTCCTCAAAAAACTAAAAATGGAACCAACTTTTGACCCAGTGATTTCACTGCTAGGATTATACCCAAAGAACCTATGTACCCCTATGTTCATAGCAGCACTATTTACAACAGCCAAGTGCTGGAAACAGCCTAAGTGCCCATCAGTGGATGAATCAAAAAACTTTGGTACAGTTACACAATGGAGTTCTACATAGCAGAAAGAAAGAAGCTCCTACCTTTTGCAACAACATGAATGGAATTGGAGAGTATTATGCTTAGTGAAATAAGCCAGTCAGTGAAAGACAAATACTGTATTATCTCACCTAATACAGGAGACTAATGAACAAAACAAACAAACAAGTGAAATAGAACCAGAGGCATGGAAACAAGGAACAGACTTTCAGTGTGCAGAGGGGAGGGGAAAGGGGGAGAAAGAGTCAAAGAAGGGGAACCGTTTAGTTAAGGAACTAGCATGGATGACCCACGGGCATGGACAACATGTGGTACTGACTGTGGGATAGCCACTTACTCACTTTGAAAGAAAAATTTGCCTTTTTTTTTTTTTTAAAAAGATTTTATTTATTATTTCCAGAGAGAAGGTAAGGGAGGGAGGCAGAGACGGAGAGAAACATCAATGTATGGTTGCCTTTCACCTGCTTCCAGCTATGGACCTGGCTGGAGACCTGGCTTGCAACCTGGTTATGTGCCCTGGCTGGGAATCAAACCAGCAACCTTTGGGTTTGCAGGCTGGTGCCTATCCAGTGAACCACCAGCCAGGGCTAGAAAAGCTTCCCTTTAAATCTTTTACCTTCTTTTGGTGAAATGTTTTTTTGAAGAAAAAGGTGTCCAGAAAAAAAAAAAAAAAACATGACTTTTTTTTGGTATGTCGTTATTTTTACCTAAAATAAAAGTTGATGGCCCTGGCTGATGTGTCTCAGTAGATTGAGTGCCAGCCTGTGAACCAAAGGGTCACCAATTTGATTCCCAGTCAGGGGCACACACCTGGGTTACAGGTCAGGTCCCCAGTTGGGGGTGTGCAAGAGGCAACCACACATAGATGTTTCTCTCCCTCTCCCCCTCACTTACCCTCTCTTCGAAAATAAATAAATAAATAAATAAATATATTCAATCTATTTAAAAAGAAAGTTGAGAATTCCAGGATCCCATACCAGTTAATACTAACCCAGGTACCTAGATAGAAAACTTGGCTTTGATCTTTGAATGCTTCCTCCTGCCTCTCATGGATCCTTGGTTTTAATTACCATGGGAACATCTAATTCTTCTAGTTATTCCATGGCTTTTGCTATGATTACTTTGAGATTTCAGTTAAGACTTGTTTAAGAAAACTTGAGTAGCTGGTTAGTCCCTATTACTTTGGAATAGTTAAGATCAAAGTGGTAAAAATAAAAGCCGTACAAGAATTGATGCTCAATATACATTATAAAAAGTAGTTGGAATTTTTTTTAAAAAGAGGAAGTTGACATCATCTGAGATTATTGCCTGTTTTGCTGAAACATTATATTTAGGGTAAAAATGAGGTTAGTTCATTTGTTACATTTAAGAATTGTCCTATCCCATTGAAAAAATCATTACTCAAGTTTCCTCAAATCAAAGAGGTGGGAGCAGGGGAGGGAAGGAGGGAGGAAGGAAAGAAGGAAGATTTCTAAAACACAATGATAGGCTTTTCAAATTCTTATATATAACTTTAAGACCAGGTTTTCAGGAACACTGAGCTAAGAAAAAACATGACATACTATATAAATTATATATAAAGCTAATCAAAGTAGACATCATTCTGTTTATATGGGTCTGATCTTGCTCAATATTCTAGGATAATTTCCTCTTCTTATTCTCCCTACTGAACATCTTTAAAATTGTCAAAACTAAGTTGGTTTGAATTCTTACAATAGTTACCATGCCTGTACCCATATACAATCTCATACACACATGATTAAATTCATTAAAAACTTAATCAGCCAGGGCCATCAACTTTTATTTCATGTAAAAATAACGACATACCAAAAAAAAAAATTGTGTTTTTTTTTTTTTGGACACCTTTTTCTTCAACAAAACATTTCACCAAAAGAAGGTAAAAGATTTAAAGGCAAGCTTTTCTAGCCCTGGCTGGTGACTCAGTGGATAGGTGCCAGCCTGCAAACCCAAAGGTTGCTGGTTTGATTCCCTGCCAGGGCACATAACCAGGTTGCAAGCCAGGTCTCCAGCCAGGTCCGTAGCTGGAAGCAGGTGAAAGGCAACCATACATTGATGTTTCTCTCCTTCTCTGCCTCTCTCCCTTACCCTCTCTCTGGAAATAATAAATAAAATCTTTTTTTTTTAAAAAAAGGCAAGTTTTTCTTTCAAAATGAGCAAATGACTATTTCTAATTCTTACTGAAGTTACTAAGCAGCCATCAGGATATTTTCTTTAGCTCAGGTCTAAAAGGGGAATTAGGAGACAGGGAGAGAGATAAGGCCTCAGCAGAGAAAGCAAATTTTAAGGTAAGAAGAAAATAATTCCACCAAGATATAGCATCCTACAGTGTATATCTATCTAGGTATTATCTTTACCTCTGTACACTCTTCAGGTAAAGGTGACCCATCACAATCTGTATCTTCTGTTCTCTCTTCAAGGAACTTCCCATTGGCTTTCAGTTCACCTGGGAGAGAAATAAAGAAGCCCAGAGGAGTTAAAATGCTCCCTGGAGGACTTCTTATATTCCTCAGTGTAGCAACTTATTCCTTCTGGCTCATCTACCTGGAACACAGGCACTTCCTGCTGCATTACTTTGGTTTAAAAGATTCTGGGCTTCCTCATCCACAACATCCAGCAGAGACTGGATAACTTCAGCTTCTTGAGGGTCATCATAAATATCATCTTCTTGTACCTCAGATTCTTGAAAAAAATAATTTACATGGGATTTTACTTTAAAAATATTTGTATAAGAAAAAGACAATGTTTCGAATAGAATATACCAGGTCTTTGAAATGTTAAGCATCCACTTTGAAAAGTATCTGGAACTTGACAAGTAGTTTATATAATGGGCCTAATCACTTTTAGTTCTAGAACCACTCTGGTTGCGCTGACAAAAGACCACACAATGCAACTTAGAAAGAATAAATTGAAGTTAGTGTTTGTGCTACATCTTTTTATAAGACACTATTTATTCATGAAAGAAACTCAAATTAATGCTTATAGCAATGATTAAGGATATGATAGAGCAGCCCAAACATTCCAAGGAAAAACTTTCTAAATTATTGGGTAGCCTATATTGCTCCTTTAAAGGATACAAGCAACACTATCAAATAAAAACAGTTATCTTTTTAATCATTTAAAATAGTTTTAATCTTAGAGATGAGAATGAATCTTAGACATTTGTACAGTAATGCAGCCCACAGTAATTAATTTTACATTGTTCTTTAATTTGTCTGAACAATAATCTTTCCCCTTTAAATCAACTACAGAAATAGGTAAGGCAAATGAGAGGATACCTAATATTTCTTTATTACCTGAATAGTCAGGGTATTTAGAGAAACTGGATGACTGATTTAGAAAGCTACCTTTGGATAGAATCAAGTTTGTTGATCCTTTCATCTGATAAGTAGAACATTTTTCTTCAGGGTACAAAACTTCAATTATTTCTTCTCCATTAACCTAAAGTATAAAACCAAAGCGAATTATTAGTTCACTATTTTATTAACTTCCAGTGTTAGGGAGGGACTGTACATTGCCCTTCAATGTCCTTGTTCCCACCCTTATTAGTACAAAATGTTTTTAGAAAATGCCTATGCAATAATATGTGCAAAGGGCATGGAACTTTCTATCAAAAATATGTCTAAATACTCTAGATTAAACAATAGATCAATATTTTTGTTCAAAAAATTCTCACAATGCTTTCTAATACAAAATCTGAGTTTCCAAAAGAGAAATCTATTATATAGCATTTCCTAAACTTATTTGACTGCAGAAATCTCTTTTCTGAGGCATATTTTATGGGACTTGTCTTTCATAGAACTTTTTAGAAAAGTTTAGCAACTTTAATAAAAAGTTATTAAAGTTTAATAAAAGTTTAACTTATAAGTTGAGGGAAAAGGGGAAAAATCAACCGTTTAAGTATTTGTGAAACTATTACATGGCCACAAATTCCAGTTTAAAGGCCTGATCAACTGTTAGGTATAAAGATTTTAATATCTAGTCTAAATCTCATCTTACGAAAAATAATAATGGGTTCATAACTATAAAGTATAATAATTATTCATAATAAAAATAATAAAATATAACTTTCTAATTCAAGGGTGAATTATGGAGCACTTCATGGTGCATAGCCTGGAAAAAAATGACTTGGCCAAAATGCAAAGTTAAATAATTAGAATAAATTACAGTAATTGTATGCAAATAAAGGTGTTTGCTCGAAAATTTTACTCTTTTTAGTAAGATAAAAAGTAGAAGCCCTGGCTGGTTGGCTCAGTGGATAAGTACTGGCCTGTGAATGCAAAGGTCACTGGTTCGATTCCCAGCCAGGGCACATAACCAGGTTGCAAGCCAGGTCTCCAGCCAGGTCCGTGCTGGAGGCAGGTGAAAGACAGCCATACACTGATGTCTCTCTCCCCCTCTGCCTCTCTCACTTCCCCATTCTCTAAAAAATAATAAAATAAAAATCTTAAAAAAAACAAAAACCCAAAAACAGCTAACTGGCAAGTGGTTTTTTTTTTTTTTTTTTTTTAATGATAATGTTCTTTTTTATAGATGATGGATGCAGCCAAATTATTTCTCCAGAAATAGTGGTCATATGATGTCAAAGTTTTGTTGGATTGTGAAACCCCAATCTTTATGAGAAGTTCATAAATTAGTATTCAAGGACAGAATATTGTTTGAGCAACTTTCTGGAAGATTTTAACTCCAACAAAAAGTATTTCTAAGTTTTATGTTAATTTAAATACAAACTCTACCATTCTCCCTTTCAACAACATGCTGATTTTTAAAAGATAAAAAGCACTATACAGCATGACTAATACTCAGAATATATAAAAATTCAGTTGGTTCAGCTATGTGAAATTAAAGGCCTTGTGAACACAGAGAACGGTGAGTGTTGCTGTATGTATGTCAATCCACAAACATGTCACAAGTTTGTGATAACACTGTGAGATGAAAGGCATAGAATTTTGGGCTTCTGGCTACTAAACTAAATCCATATTCTTCTCCTCTACCCAATCCAGTTCATGTCTAGAGATTTTGTTGAAATGGTAAGATTTTCAGATTACTAGGAGAGTAATGCCTCAGCTCTGGATTTTACATGGGAAGACAATCAAATAATGTGGTTCAGAAATGCTGTATGGAATGTGTGTGGGATTAAACAATCTTGCAAAAAATGAAGATCCAGCCATGATTGTTTTATTTCTTATTTATTTAAGCTATGATCATTTTAGAATGTATATTACATACCAAATAATATTACTTAACAAAATGTTAGCTAAACAAATGGGCACACATGTAGCCTTACAGAGGGAGCCCAGAGTGGAATTTAGTTATGTGATGAAATAGTTTTGTTAATGATTATGAAGGGAAGGGGTATGGATGGAGGGTATAGCAGTGGATAAATGGTAATAGAAAATAATAGTTTTGTTAAATCACCACCAGGTTTTTCTGTGCTGATCTTAAATAACCTAGGCCCTTTCATTTTATTATTGGTAAAGCATTCTCGACATCTTTCAAAAAGCAAGTAAACCACTTTTGCCACTACTGTTTTTCTTCACTAGCCCCAGGTATTTGCCATTTGATAGTCACTGCTGGTCAACATTAACCCAAAGGGCCAATTTCATTTTTAATTACATTCTTCTCTTGCAGGTATCTAAGACAACAAAAAGAATTATACATGTTAATTAAAATAAAAATCCCAGCACTAAATCTATCTATTTAAGTAATTACCTTACTCAGAAGCCAAGTGTGAGCAAATGAAGTATGGTTACTGGTGTGGGGCTTGACGATCTGAGCTTTACTTAGCCAGGCCTATTGGTTCACTGAAAAATATTCCTCTTATCAACATGTCTCTAAAGAAGGCACATATTTAACTGTGAAATCAGTTTGGCCCAAGACACAAACAAGAAGGTTATTTGATAAGGAAGTAGGACATGAAGAAGGCGCCTTTACTTACCTTGGAGAATGAGTTGTGAGGAGTGGGGGAGGGTTTGCCACAAGGCTCCAAAGCAGGATGGCCTCGAAGGGACAACGGAGAAAGGAAGGGGTGAGCCAGTCAGAACCATGTGAGGGACATCAAATGATGAAAGAAAATCCACATATCTGAACCTACTCTTATTTTTATTAACACATTAAAAGTGATTTAAAATCAACTACATGAAATAAAATATTAGGAAAAAATTTTTCCCAAGAATAAAACCAGCTTGTTAAGAGAAAATAGTTTTTGCATAAAAGCTCAGTTCAGGCTGAATGGTTCTAGTGTGAGGTACAGAATATGAATTATCCCAACCAAATGGGAGAGACGTCACAGGTGGTAAGTTAGATTCATTTTACTATTTAAGAGAAGATAGCAAGGCTTTTAGGCTATCAATTTAACAGTAAAATAAGTTTTGGATATAACTGGATAGGACTTTTAATATATGGCTAAACCAAATGTTAATTTGAACTCTTAGCTGTCAGTATAAAAATTCAATGCATATATTAAAATAACATTATGTTTCACTTACAGTTTAAGTATTTAAAAATAATTTCACTCATTAAATGATATTTTCAAGAGATTTTGAAAGATATGGTAAAGTTTGGAAAAGATAAAAAGAGAGAAAGGAAAAGAAAAGAAAATGCAAGTATGTGTATTCAAGGACTTCTATTTGTGAATGACCTAAAAATAATTCTACCTAGAAAGATAAAGGTTGAGATAAATTTTTTAGGGATAAATTTCTATAATTTGGTGTATGTTATTAGAAAGAGGCCAAGAATGCCTTTTCTTGTTACTTCCAAGAGATATAGTACATTATTAAACTTCTAGGAAAAATAATGCAAAAATAAACATACTAATAATAAACCACTGGTCTAAAAGAATCATATTAGAACAGTATAAAACACAATGGCTTTATTTGTAATTGCTCCCACCTGCTCCCTGAACTGCCCTCTGCCCCTCTTTGTCTCCAGGCAACCACTGATCTGCTTTCTGTTACTACAGACTAATTTGCATTTTAATAATTTTGAATAAATAGATTTATACAGTATGAATTCTTTTTTCACTCAACAGACCATTAATTTTTATTGCTGAATAGTATTCTGTTGTTTGTAGATATTATAATTCAACAGTTTTTGGACACTTTGAGTGGTTTTTGATTTTGGCTATTACAAAGAAGGCTGCTAAATACATTCCTGTATAGGTTTTAGTGTATGGATGAATGCTTTCCTTTCTCCTGAGTGAACAAATAGGAGTGAAATGGCTGGATCATATGTTATGATCAAATTTTTAAGGAACTGTCAAAACCTTTTCCACTATTTTACATTACCCCCACTATGAGAATTATTATTGATACTATATGAATTTTTAGAATTCATAAATTAATTAGATACCATATGTGATAACCTAACAGTTTAGTTATGTACAAAGTACTGAATTTACATTTCAAATACACTAATTTCAACTACTTTTCCCTGTGCTTAATATTCTTATTACATTAATATTAGCATCAAAAGTTACAATCACATTGTTGATTGGCATGGTGTTATCTAGCATAGGGCAAGGTCGCCAGTTTGATTTTTGGTCAGAGAACAAGCCTGGGTTATGGGCCAGGTCTCGAGTTGGGGGTGGGAGAGTAGCAACAGAACAATGCTTCTCTCTTTCTCTCTCCCTCCCTTCCCCCTGCCCTAAAAATAAATAACTAAATAAAATCTTTTTAAAAAAGTTATAATTACTGAGCCCAATTATGTAAATGAGAGTATGGAGTCAGATATCTTAGGTTTAAATTTTGGTTCTACTATTTATTAATTCTGTGAACTTGGTAAAGTTATCAAAAGTCTCTGTGCCTCAGTTTCCCCTTCTATAAAAGGAGGACAATAATAACACAACTGCTACACAACAAATATATGTCACAACTACTAATATGACATTTTACATTTTTATGCTAAAATGTAAGACAGGTATTTAGTTTACTCACTGCCATATTCATAATGATCAGAAAAGTGCCCAATAGATAAGAAATTAAATAACTGGCTCTGGTTGGTGGCACAGTGGATAAGGCGCCGGTCTGTGAACCCAAAGGTCATTGGTTCCATTCCCAGTCAGGGCACATAACCAGGTTGCAAGCCAGGTCTCCAGCTAGCTCCGTAGCTGGAGGCAGGTGAAAAGCAACCACACATTGATGTCTCTCACCCTCTCTGCTTCTCTGCCTTCCCCACTCTTTAAATATAATAAATAAAATCTTAAAAAATAAAATTAAAATAACTGTCTGAATAAACTTTTATATGACAATCAATGTGATGTTTTACTTATATTATTGTATTTATGCCTCATTATAATCTTAAAAGGTAGAAAGAGATCTTGAAAAACACTCTAGAAAGGCAATAAAAACACTTTTAGTGATAGTCTCCATACTTGCTTCTGAGAAAAATATACATAGTTACCCCTCCATAACTGTATTATAAAATGAATGTACCCTTACCATTGGCTTTAGTTGGTTTTGGAGTAGAAACAGCAGACTTCTTGGAACTTGGGACCACTGGCTGACCATCTCTGTGTTGTAAAAAAATAAAAGGCAACTGCAAATTACTTAAGATGTTTGCTTTAATATCCTTTGGACTATCAATTAGCTTCAGGAGTTTTATTTTAGGTAGGTTTCAAGGCACAACCTAAAGCTTCAGACAAAATTTTTCTCAGTCTTCATTTATGTATTTTCTGAAAGGAGATATTCTTGATCCAAAAAAGATTAAGAATCACTTCTTTATATAATTTCTCTTTGGGTTTCAGTTTAACATAACACTTTATTTCCCCTCTCATTCCAAACATTGGTCATAGGCATGATCTAACAACGTGGTTCTCTGTCCCTCAGGTCGAAGTTCACATATAATTTAGAAATCATAGATCACTAAGTTTTATGAACCTAAAGCTCTTAATACATGTTTTACTTTAGTAATTGAAAGTGAATATCTAGACTAAATATATATATATGTATAATATTTATATACATATACATATATATACATATATATATAATTTTTTTTTCAAAGGGTCATAAGAAGAATAGCAGCACCTAATGTGAAGAACAGTAAAAAAGATAGCACCTTGGAAACAGAGGATTAGCATGCAATCTTACTGTTGCTAATACTTGAGAAAAAAGGGAGGCTGCCTAATGTACACAGTGGCAGGGGAGGCAATTCACCATGGGCCCTGAGTATCCTTGCCTATTCTTTCTGGGTACCCCATAAATGCAAGGCTGTGACCACTTTTTATCTGGGCCAATTCTCAAGGGTATGATTTTAGTGAGCAAGCTTTAGGGATGACACAATCTCTTTCCCCAAACAAAAAGCATGCTCTCTAGCAGGATGCTATAAGGTGTTAGGTTCCCAGTCTCTTCTTTCTCTTTGTTTTTAATTTCCCAGTCTCTTCTTAAAGTATTTCTCTCCTGTAACACAACCCACTGCATGTGCAGTAATCCACTAGGCCCACATATGTCATCTCCATGGGACTTTGAGGACATACAGAACTGACACCAATACCACTCATAATAAATATTTGTCTCTGATCCAGGGGTTTCATATCTTCTACCAGCATGCAAGAAACAGTTACTGGCTAACTTACTAGGTTGCAAGTAAGGTAAAATCAAAGACTCTTCAGAGTTCTTGACGTACAGATAATTACCGTAAGTACACACCCCTTCATTATTACTGCTCTGTGGACATTAAAGACAGCAGATACATACAGCAATGGAGACAGAGCTGGAAGAACAAAGGGGGAAGTAATTGTGACAAACAGTACTACACTTTCAGTGACCTCAGAAAAGATAAAAGTAGAAAGAAAAAGAAAGTAATTTTAGAGTTAGGGTAAAGGGTGCTCTACTGATTTTGAGACAGAAAATTTCAGCTAGGCCTGTGGATAACAGATGTTAATTTTCACAAACAATTTTTCCAGGTTGTTTGAACCTTTTCCTTCCCTACTAATTAAAATTCAGCTACATCTATGTAAACAACTTTATGCCAAATCTAATTTTAGAATTATGTTAGAAAATCTAGTCAGGAATTACACTCAAGGAAAAGTTGGTACACAAACCAACTTAACAGTTTAGAAGGGGCAAATAAGTTTACTATCAAATGATTTAGTTAATAGTTCCTATATTTTGAAAGACACTAGAAAACTCACCATGTATTACCAAGACAAATGTGCAGTTTCCCTTTCTGTAATATAAGCCTATAACCTAGAAAGCCTGTATGTATGTACCTTGCGGTAGGTAGAATGCCCCTCCCCAAGCTTGTATGCACTATAATCCTTGCGTGGAACAGGTGAATATGGAACCTTACAAGGCAAAAAGAGAATTTGCAGATGTGGATAAATTAAAGACCTAGAGATGAAGAGATTATTTTGGATTATCTGGTTGGGCTCAATGTAATTACAGAGTTCTTTATAGATGGAAGTGTGAGGCAGAAAGTCAGATAAAGAGATGTGAGGACAGGGCAGAGTGCTGTGATCTCTGGCGTTGCACATGGAAGTGGGCCATGAGTCGACCAACGCAGGCAATCTCTCGAAGGAGGAAAAGGCAAGGAAATGGATTATCTCCTCGGACCTGCAGAAGGAATGCAGCTCTGCCTTGATTTTCTGCCCACTGAGACCCATTTAATATTTCTGGCTTCCAGAACTATTAGCAGTTTAGTCAAGGAACTAGTATGGACAACTTTGCCGGGGAGTGAGTAGGTGGAGAAGGGGATGGATGTAAGAAAACAGCAATACAATTAAATTTTAAAAAAACAATAAATTTGTTTTAAGTAACTACATTTATAGTAATTTGAAATTAATACATACATTTAAAAAATTCATTTAATTTTTAAGTGAAAGAAAAGTTGCTATTAGCATTTCTTATAATGTGGAATTGTTTATGAGGTATAGTAGATGTGGTAATTCTATGCCGTTCTGGTTGTAGACATGAGGTTTAGGCAGGACTAACTGTACCAACCCTGAGAATGGGCCAAGACTGGCCTAGGCCAATAAATATATGCATATCCTTTTGCTTCAGTTCAGAGACTAGCCTTCACGTAGGTCTAAGATAATCAGCACACAGTCCTTGCTTTACCACAGGAATTGCTGAGACTTTTGATTGAAGACTGCTTGGGTTGGTGTAGTGCAGAGGTGTGAGGCATGAAGCTGACACAGTCATGTGACTGTCATGAAGGAAACACATACATAGAATAGAAAATAAATAAAAACAGCAAAGAAATGGGAGCTAGAGGCCTAATCAAATATTGCCTGTTGACTCCATAATCTTTTTAACCATATAAGGCAGTAAATACTCTATCTCCTTTAAAACTGAGTGGAGTGGTATTTTTTGTTACTTGTGACTAAAACTGTTCTGTGGCAAATATTGTAACCACCCTATTAAATAACTACAAATATATATCCAAATACCAACCTATTTAAAGTGCTTTGAAAATCTCTTTTGTCCATCAGGAAGTCTGTTTAACTTTATTAAATCCTGCCAATTTAGTCTGTGAATTACTAATTCAGTAATAAGCATTTCAAGAGAACATAAGAAAATCAACAAGCTTAAAATGCATACGCATCCACACACAAAACCCGCAAATAACTGCAAAGCAGTACCTTGTTGCTTTTAACACCACTGAAGGAAGTGACATGTCTAATGCTTTCTTAGCTTCTTCCAAGGTCATGCTTTGTGTGCTGACTCCATTCACGTAGTGGATGATGTCTAAGAGCTGGAGGTTACCCTCAATTGCTGCAACTGACCTCGGATTGATATCATTAATATATAGCACTTGATGAAGGCTGTCATGACCTCCAGATAAGGAAAAACCTTCAGGGAATAAAAAATATTTGTTTCCTTAGCCTTAAGAGTACTTACTGTTTAATCCAACCAAGAAAAATCACACTGCACAAAGCTTAAATCTGCTTTACCCAACTCCTCTTTGTTACAGGTAAATGTAATGTCAGGTAGCAAATGAGGCAGCACTGGCATCCTGGGTAATTCCAGAATTCGTCCAAGAACTAATTTGACCATTTTGGGCGCAGCTCGCAACAGATTCACTGTATCTGTGTGAGTCATATTTGTAACATCTGTATCATTAACCTATAAAAATGAAAAAGGGGGAAAGTAGTATTATAATTTTTGGAACAGAGAAATTGCCAAGAAAATACAGTAATCCCCCTAACTTTTTAAAATATAATATATTGTAGCCAGTAAGAGATTCACAATAAAAATTGCTTTTTATTTGTAATTCGCTGTACTGCAGAAATAATAAACACAACGATCAAGTAATTATAAGTGAAGTTATAATGTAAATATTTAACAAATGCATCATTATTTTGCTAGTACAGGAAATTTATCTTCATAGTATTTAAGAAACTTCTGTCCCTGAAACCCAAGAGATCTTGTTTAATGCTTTAACTGAGATTAGAAGGACTTCCAAATTAAAAAGATAACTTTAAGCATTTCTCATACTGTTCACTATATAAAGGCTTTACTTTTAAGGGGTGGAGGAGGAAATCATAAACCACAGAAATAAAACATAACTTAACCTTCTTGTTCTTCCTTCTCTAGCCCTGGCTTGCTCTTCAGCCACATTTGCATAAATTCATTCCAGGTAACGTCTCACCTTTATGAGCCGGTCCCCAGGTCTTAGCCTCCCATCACTTTTGGCTGGATCCTGAATGACATCATGAACATAACAACCAATACTCTGATTGCCTTTGGTGACTGTGAAACCCAGGCTTCCTTTTTCTGATTTAATTAGGGTAATGATAAGTTCTACTTCCTAAGGGAAAAAAAAAAACCCAGTCATTTCTTTAGGATGTCTATTCTACTTACAGACACACAAAAGAATAACAATTATTTCCATTGAATAACAGAGGAGGAAACCCAACCTTAAAAGGTTACTTATCTCCTCCAAACAAAGAAGCCAGGGCTATGCAACTCAAGATAGAATGCCTGCCCTCCAATGTGCAAGCTGGGTTTAAATATAACATTACGTATTTGTTGAGAGGCACCTGAGACAACTAACTCATGCTTTAATTTTTCTTTTTTTTAAGATTTTATTCATTATTTTTAGAGAGAAGAGCAGGGAGGGAGGAAGAAAGGGAGAGCAATATCAATGTATGGTTGCCTTTCACCTGCCTCCAGCTACAGATCTGGCTGGAGACCTGGCTCTGCAACCTGGTTATGTGCCCTGACTGGGAATCAAACCAGAGACCTTTGGGTTCGCAGGCTGGCACCTATCCACTGAGCCATCAGCCAGGGCTCATGCTTTTAATTCTTGTATTTTCAGGATAAACAAGGACACATTAGTAGTTATACCCTGATAAAGAACGGTTTTTAAAGAGAAGGTTTGGAAAATTCTTCATGTATTTCTAGACAACCAAGATAGATGTCAAGAGCCACAAAGGAAAGTTTTGTTCTTTTTAAAAGATGAAGTCTTTGAGTAATTAAATAGTACAACTTCATGTATTTAGTTGTATAAAAAACTTAAAAATATGTATTTTAGCTGAGACAGAAAGGTTGCTTACAGCTTACAGGGGTAATGACAAATTTTAAAGAAATCATTCAAAGACTATTTCATTCTACTGCTGAGAATAAAACTGATGATATAGATACTACACACACACAATTATAGGCAAACAATTATTTGGAAAAATTAACTCCCAAGTGTTTATGGTTTTAGGGTGGTGAAATAATAGTTTTAATCTTCTTTTTCTTTGTTTTCTAATTTTTCTGTAATAAATATTTACTAAATAATAAAAACAGTATTAAAAAGAGTGACTTTCAATCAATGTGAAGAATATTTTCTTAGAAATTTGACATCCAAACTGAATTTGAAGGATTAGAAATTCTAGGGCTACTAGCACAATGTAAAGAAGTACATTTGAGCACATAAAAATGAATGTGAAGGGGAAAAGATTACATTCAATCTTGATTAAAAATTAAATAAGTAATTCATCAGAGTTTAGCAAATAACACATATTCAATTAGGTGCTCTATTTATACTACTTCCATTTACTCCTTATCACAATTGTATGAGGGTTCTAGCTCTATTTTACAGCCCAACTGCTAGACTCAGAAGAATTAAGTAATTTTCCACAGGCACCCACCAAATGGCAGGAAGTCAGTGGTAGAAGCAGGATTTGTACCTAGATCCTTTTGTCTTTTCCCCTAATTCTCAGCAGAGAAACATACCAGCTAGGTTATGCGTTTACTGTACATGAATCTGAAGGTACTCTAAAAGGTACCCTTTTTCTTAAAGGGAAATTGTGTGTGTACTATGGAATTTTCTTTATACAGAGGAAATAACTCACCAGCTCTGAGTCTTCAAGGTGGTTTTCCAAATCATTTTTCAAAGATGTTAAGCTTTCTTGTCTAGTTGGTTCAGAAGTGTGATGTATATGATATTTATCTGTTAAATTAGTGGAAACAGATTCTGTTTCAGGTAGCCCAAGTGTCACATCCGGTGGTAAAGGGGAAGGAGGATTACTATAGAGACAAAGAAACAAGACTTTTTTCAAATACATTTCAATGCCAATATAGTAAGTTTGCTTCACAAACAGAAAATATTTAACAACTATACATATTTGCCTTTGACTGAGATTCTACCTACTTTTTATCTGACTTTGGACTATGAATTGATTTTGCATTTGTTATATGCTAACATTACCAATTTTTATTCTCTAGGTTCTATTTTGAATCTCTTCAAGATGCACAATTTAGTAAGAAAGATTAAATAAATACACTTTTGATTTATAATTGTTAATTCAAAGCTGAAGATAATATTTTTAGAAGCCTAACGTTTATTTCAATATAAGAGGATAGAAAAAAATAAGTCTTATTCCTGGTGTTATTTTGGATGATATAATAGAAGAAAATACTTGAGTAAGTATGGTTGGACCTGGATATATGCAAAGACATAATCAAACAGTAAAACGTATAACTATTAGAAGTATAAATAGAATCTTTGTCTTTTTAGCTTCTATGCTTTCAATTATTTCTTCTTTCCCCATCTTCTGTTGTCTTTTATATCCTACCTTTTGCAAACTTTCTACACCTTCCACCAAACCACTTCCCTTTATATTTTTATCCCCTACTCTCCCACTCCATCGTTGTCTAAGTAGGTTTCTTCTCTTTCTGTTAAGTAATATGAATGATGGTGAAATACAAACAATTTCCCCAATTTTTAGTGAATATACTGAAGAAAGCAGCAAGGTTCAGGTTAAATGGCTAGAAAGCTTACTGGTTTGTTAACTAAAACTGTCAGTCACAGTTTTAGTTAAGTAGAGGCATCATCTACTGAATCATTGAGAAGTTCATATTTAGGTACATTTCTTTCTTAGAGAAACACAGGTTGCTTCTCCTGTTACTAACAACAACCAGTTATTCTGAATGCTATGCATAAAATATTGACAATAACCTGTGCTCAAGTCCTGGCTTATTGGGTATTTTCTGAGGATAGTAAAACATGGTACAAAGGGTATCTTCTTGACTTTTAGTTTCTGTATGTTGATTCTGTGCCTGTGATACCATGGTGCTTGGGGTCTGATGCATAGCTGAACTCCAGTTCATATTTGGTATCTTTGCTGGAGCTTTCACTAAGTCTTCATCTCCACTCCCACTGCTGTCACTGTAACTGTCTCTCCTGGATGAGGACATGTCTTGTTTCTTGTTTTTGTCAGAAGTTTCATTTTCATCTGAGCTGGTGCCTTGCCCCACAGGTGCAGGTTGAGAAGAGTCTTTACTGTTGTTTGGAAGTACTTGTGCTGGAGAATGCAGTGGGGTCTGCAATGGATACATTTGAAATGATTAGTATGTGACAACTTATATTTACTTTAGGTTTTCATGAGTATTTTCGGAGGTCCTTAAATATGCTTTGAAAACAACTGTATAAATCAGTATAATAATCCTACAGATGGCTATACCATTAATTTCAGATTTCTCCCAGTGTAAAGCTTTTGTACCTTTTACACTATTAATAGCCTTACACTATTAATAGAAATTTAGGAGAACTTCTTTGTATGCACATTTTCACTTGAGTTTCTCATTATTTCTTTGTAGTTTTCTATATAACAGAAATAGGATTTTCTACAGTTAGCACACAGGATGTTTTCAAAAACCATTAAATATTTCTAGATTGTTTTCCAGAAAGATTATATCCATTTATAAGCTCATCAAGAGTTCCACTAGTTCCCAACTGATGTCCCAAAGCAGTGTAGTCTCTTAAAATGCTATTTATAATGTACTTTACAAAATGGTACTTTCCTATTTATGTCCTAGTGCTCCCCCTCTCTCTGATATAAGAGTTAAAGTTTCTGGGGCCAGATAATACAGCCTTTCATACCCAGGAGTCATGTTCACTTGTAATGGAACACTATTTTATGCACACTGGACAAAAGATGTCTTTCTTTATTGGCATTATTATTCATCTATGTGTGGATTCTTATCCATCAGTATGCAATTTATAAATAACCATCAAAACAGATTTTGGATCCTTTAGCTATTCTTTGACATAAGGAAGGGAAATGAACAGAACTACATTGCTTACTCTGTGACTTCAGTATTAAAAATAAAGGGCATAAACCCTGGCTGGTGGCTCAGTGGATAAGGTGCCAGCCTGTGAACCCAAAGGTTGCTGGTTCGATTCCCAGCCAGGGCTACATAATCAGGTTGCAAGCCAGGTCTCCAGCCAGGTCTGTACCTGGAGGCATGTGAAAGGCAACCATACATTGATGTCTCTCTCCCTCTCTGCCTCTGTTCCTTCTCCTCTCTCTAAAAATAATAAATAAAATCTTTAAAACAAAACAAAATAAAATAAAGGGTAAGAAATTTTAAAATAATTCTAATTTTTATTTAGCTCAGAAAGAGGATTATGTTTCTATTTTGGTTCAATAAAGAAATAAACAAAAGGTTTATGTAACCACTATTTCATGTCTTTTTCTATGTATGCTTAGAAAGCAAATTTCTAAAATCTTAGGAACCTAGAATTCTAGAACTGGAAGAGAAGAGTGAATTAAATTACTTTATATTACAAATGTAGAATGTAGTCAGAGGTTAAATACCACACACACTAATACTCTTAGCTGGGGAAACAAGATAAAACCCAGGAGATTATGCAATGATGAAATCACTATAGCTGAACTAATCATTCAATTGATATTCTATAAAAATATAAATTACTTTTTACAGGTCTCACCAAAAGAGCAGGGTCGATTTCTGGTAGCACACCAGGTGGGGGTCTACAGAGAAGCAAGGCTACTTCTGGAGATGTTCCTCTGAGAGTGGAGATAACCTCCTGGGGCATGAATGACAAAGAAGCTATAATTAAAGCACCATGTCAAATCTTCTGAAAGGCCAATCTATCTCACTTCTTAAACAATCCACTTCCCATTCTGGAGGCTCACCTGCTGAGACAGTCCTTTCAAAGAGGCTCCATTCACTTTCAAGATAACATCTCCCACATCAATTTTTCCACTTTCTGCTGCTGGCTGTCCAGGAAACAGCTTTTTAACCCTTACTATGCTGGTATTCATTTGCTCAGGTACAAGATTATCTTCTCGAGAAAAACTGAATCCTAGGCCTGAGCTATTTTTGAACAATTTTACCTCAAATGTATTCTCTGCAAAACAAACAAATAAATAAATAAGTAAAATATATGTTAAATTTAGGTGTTCTTAGCATGCTATGCATACATATGAACATACTTTTAGACACATTTCTAAAAGCCTACTTTCTCACCATATTTATATCTTAATATATATTTATTGCACTTATTCTATAATCAAATACTATTTCACACTCTGTTATCAATGAGAAACTAAACCTAGTAAATTAAGTTGTATGCACTAACTGCTTGAATAGAAAAGAGGATTTTGAAATCAGGGTTCTAAAATGAAATTATACTTTAATCCCACATGTTTGAAAAGACTGTAGAATAACACAAAAAGAAGGTAAAAATACAGGAGAGGAGAAGCATAAGAGAAATGCAGGTATCCAATGGGAGGGAAATGGTAAGAGCAAAATAAATGCTAGAGAAGGGCATGGGAAAGATGACATTCTAATGTTTTGGTACAGTGTAACATAATCCAGTAAATTGCAATGGCGTTATAATAAAATTCTCATTAACAACAACAACAAACAATAACCAGAAAAGAATTTTTAAACAGATGTTTAAAGAAAGAATGATAGAATAAATAAAGAATATAAAGCAGTGAGATCAAGTAGGTATGCTAATTTTAATTTCATGAAAAATATAGGCTGGGCTATATTTTTCTCCTTATTTTTGGGACTAATACAGAGTTGCTGACATTTGTGTAATTAAACAAGAATCAATAAAAGACAAACAATGATTATATACCAGCACTGTTATTTATAAAGTAAATGATATTTATGTTCCTGAAAAGGAAGACAAATGGAATCTGAGAATAAAGGAGACTTCTGTATTATGAACACATTTTGACTTAAGAAAAACTCACTACTGTATCATTCTAAATTTCTTATTTTACTACCAATTAGTGATACATCCAAGGATTGTTGATATTTGTAAGAAAGACCAGTATCTGGGATCTGTTAGGTGAATTTCTGCTCAGGTTAGCTTGACAAGTCAATAAAGTTAAATGAAACTATAGAAAATGTAAGAGTCAAAGTTTTAACGTGTTATGTATGATTATAACATGTTTCATACAGGACTTCACTATCCAAAGTCTTTCAAACTCTACAAACTCCAAATAAGTCTTTTTAAAAAATTTCGTGTAGTGCTGCATTAAGTTATTTATACTTGACAGGAATAATTTAAGAAATGAATTGTGATCCAACAGGCAAAACTCAACTTTTGAATAAGCCAACAATAAGTGAAAGCTGAGACAACAGTGTCCCAAGGCCTGACCTTCAGTAACAAAGCTGTAGTCTTTGACAGGAGTCATTTTCTTCATCATTTTTTCTCGGACTTGACCTTGGCCATCGGAATCTGGAAGGGTGCACTGTGGGGTTACAGGAACATGTTCTTTGGATGCTGGAGACTGTCCCTTTTCTAACAACAGATGGACCAACTGGACAAATAAAACAGCACTTAATTAACTAACAAGAATTATAAGAAAGTAGATAAATTTTCAGGACTTTGTATAATTGATGGTATAAAATAATTTCAAGTGAATACCTAATCTACCAAAATATAGTTAGAAAAAAAAAAAAAGAGGGACAGAACAAGGGATTGAAAATTTCAAAATAAAGTTATTTTCTGTATAAAGAGATAAATGATTAAAAAGAAAAAATTATAGAGATCCAAGATGACAGAGGACTTAGTAGAATCTACACTAACTTCCCCTAGAACCACTCTGTAATTACAAACAAAATATAGAGAAATAATCCTGAATAACCAACTGAACACTAGCTGGAGAGAAGCCTTATTTATGGCTTCAGACAGAAGAAACCACTTCACCACAATAGACTGGTAGGCAATGCGGTAGAGGTGTGAGAGGGTTGGCTGTACTCCTATAGGTGGCAGCTGAAGTTCTGGAGGGATATTTCAGTGTCTGGGGGGCTTCCCTCTGAGAAGTGTGGTGATCTCCAGCCTATAGCAACAAAGGAACCCAGATACTATTCAGCTATGAAAAGAAGTGGGGTACTGTCTAGCAGGAAAAAACAGCTGGAAACTGAGACAGACTCTTAAAGGGGCAATGTAGAAAGTTTTGTGTGCAGCTACTTACACTGGGCTCTGTCAGAAGGAGGGCAGAGTGGACTAGAGGTGCTTGAGGAAAGTCTGGGCCTACTGTCTCTGGGAAGAGAATTGAAGAAACAGCTACCAAGATCCCTGGGCTGAGTCATTCCCCATACTGCAGGAGCCGTCTTTCTCAGGCAAAGCACTCCTTCCCAAATGGCATCAGCCTGAGGGAAAGCAATAGCCCTACCCCCAGGAATTTCTGAACTCTGTGGTACTTAAGATGATTATAACTTGATTAGATTAGCAACCTACACTTAATGGTTGATTAGTTTAACATCTAAGGCATAAAATACAAAGAAGCAGACAAAATGGGAAGACAAAGAAAAAGACCCCAAATGGAAGAACAAGAGAATTCTCAAGAAAAACTAGATGAAATGAGGCAAGCAATTTATCAGATAGTTTAGAGCAATGATAATAAGGATACTCAACAGCATGAAAAAGGACATAGAAATCATGAAAAAGGACCAGTCAGAAATATAGAATGCAATATCTGAAATAAATAATAGACTGGGAGGAATAAACAGTAGGTTAGATGAAGCACAGGACTGAATCAATGATTTGGAAGACAAGGCGGAAAAAAATACCCAGGAAAAGCAGCAAAAATTTTTAAAAATGATGTGAATTTAAGAAATATTTTGGACAACATGAAGCATAACAACAGTTCCATTATGGGAATACCAGAAGCAGGAGAGAGTGAACAAGGAATTGAGAACCTATTTGAAGAAATGATGATAGAAATCTCCCTTAACCTGGTGAATAAAAAAAGACACAAAAGTCTAGGAAGCTCAGAGAGGCCTAAACAAGTTGGACCCAAAAAAGCCTACACAGAGACACATAATAATTAATATGACAAAGCTTAAAGACAAGGAGACAATGCTAAAAGCAGCAAGAGAAAAGTTGATAGTTACCTTCAAGGGAGCACCAATTAGACTGTCATCTTATTCCTCAACTGAAGCATTTCAGGCCAGAACGGAGTGACATGAAATATTTAAGGTGATGAAAAGTAAAGGCTACTTTACCCAGAAAGGCTATCATTTAAAATCAAAGGAGAAATAAGGAGCTTCACAAGAAAAGTAAAGGACTTTGTTAACACCAAAGCAGTATGCACAGATTTTTAAAAGGCTTGGAAGAAAGAGAAAGAAAGAGAAAGAAAGAGGGAGGGAGGGAGGGAGGGAGGGAGGGAGGGAGGAAGGAAGGAAGGAAGGAAGGAGAAGAAGAAGAAGAAGAAGAAAGAAGAAAAAGAGAAAGAAAAAAAACTAGAAAACAGTCTAACAATAAACTGGCACTACTTACATATCTATCAGTAATCACCTTAAATGTAAATGGCTTAGATTCTCCAACAAAAGACATAGAGTAGTTGAATGGATAAGAAAACAAGACCCATATATATGCTGCCACCAAGAGGCCCATCTTCTATTGAAAAATACACACCAACTAAAAGTAAAGAGTTGGAAAAGGATATTTCATGGAAATGGAAAAGATAAAAAGCTAGGGTAGCAGTACTTATACCCAAACAAAACAGACTTTAAAACCAACACTATAAAAAGAGGCAAAGAAGGACACTACTTAATGAAAAGGGCAACAATCCAACAAGAGGATATAACCCTAGTAAACATTTATGCACCCAACATAGGAGAACCTAAATATATAAAGCAAATCTTGATGAACATAAACGGAGAGGGTTACAGACATACAGTTATAATTGGGGATTTTAACACCTTATTGACTTGAATGAATAGATCTTCCAGAAAAGTCAACAAGGTGACAGCAGCATCAAATAACACACCAGATCTCATGGATTTAATTGATATCTTCAGAATATTTCACCACAAAGCAACAGAATATACATACTTTTCAAGTGCACATGGACCATTTTCTAGATAGACCACATGTTAGAACACAAAACAAAACTCAATAAATTTAAGAAGACTAAAATCGTATCAAACATTTTCTCTGACCACAGTGCTATGAAACTAGAAATTAATCACAAAACATGCAGACATAGAAGCTAAATAACATGTTATTAGACAATGAATGGGTCAACAATGAGATCAAGGAAGAAATCAAAAGGTATCTCAAAACAAATGAAAATGAGGACACACAACTTAAATCTGTGGGACACTGGAAAAGCAATCCTAAAAGGAAAATTCAAAGCGTGACAGGTAAAATAAGAGTATAAAAGAATGATAACAAGACCAATGAATTCAAGAGTTGGTTCTTTGAAAAAGTAAACAAGATTGACAAACCTTTAATAAGACTCATCAAGAAAAAAAAGAGGACTAAAATAAAATCTGAAGTGAAAGAGAAGAAATAACAATTGACACCAAAGAAATATAAGGATTGTAAGAAAATATTATGGTAAGTTATATACCAACAAACTGGACAATCTGGATGAAATATACAATCCTCCAAAAATAAACCAGAAAGAAATCAGGGAATCTGAATAGACAAATTACACCTAATGAAATTAAAACAGTAATAAAAAATATTCCCAAAACAAACCCTGAATCAGATGGCTTAATAAGTGAATTTTACCAAACACCCTATGGAGAATTAACACCTTTTCTTCTCACACTGTTACATAAAACTCAAAAATAGAGAAAGTTCCAACCTCATTTTAGGAGGATAACATTATACTAATTCCAAAACCATATAAAAATACCAGAAAGAATGAAAATTATAGTTCAATCTCCCTGATGAACATAGATGCTAAATCCTCAACAAAATATTAGCAAACTGAATATAGCAATGCATCAAAAAGATCAGTACCATGATCAAGTGAGATTTATTCCATGATGCAAGGTGGTACAGCATTTGCAAATCAATAAATGTGATTCACCACATTAACAAAATGAAGGATTAAAAAACATATGATAATATTAATAGATGCAGAAGAAGCATTTGATAAAATCCAGCACCCCTTTAGGATAAAAATTCTCACCAAAGTGGGAATTGAGGAAACACACCTAAACACAATAAACGTCATACATGGCAAACCCACTGCCAGCATCATTTTCAAAGAGCAAAAACTATAAAGGTTCCCCTTAAGATCAAGAACACAAAAGGCATGTACGCTTTCACTGCTCTTACTCAACATAGCACTGGAAGTCCTAGCCATAGCAATCAGACAAAAAAAAAAGAAGAAGAGGCATTCAAATTAGAAAGGAGGAAGTAAAACTGTCTTTACTTGCGGATGGCATGATATTGTACAGAGAGAACCCCCAGGATTCCACCAAGAAACTGCTAGAACTGGTGAATGAATTCAGCAATGTAGTAGGATATAAAATTAATATCCAGAAATTAGTTGCAATCATGAATTCATAGAAAGGGAAATGAAAATAGTCCTATTCACAATTGCTTCAAAAAGAATAAAATACTGGAACCATGGACATGGACAACAGGTGGGATTGACTTTGTGGGGAATGGGGGGGGTGGGGAGGGGGACAGAGGGGAGCAAAAAGGGGATGGATGTAATACAACAACAATAAAAAAAAATAGAATAAAATACCTAGAAATAAATTTAACCAAGGATGTAAAAGACCTGCACATGGAAAATTATAAGACACTGAAGAAAGAAATTGGAGAAGATACAAATACTGGAAGGTCATACCATGTTCATGGATAGGAAGAATTAACATCATTAAAATGAGTGTGCTACCCAAAGCAATCTATAGATTAAATGCAATTCCTATCAAGATTTCAATGACATATTTAACAGAACTAGAACAAATATTTCAAAAATTTAATTGGTACCACATAAAGCCCTGCATAGCAACATGAATTCTGAGAAAGAAGAACAAAGGTTAGGAGTCACACTACTTAATATTAAACTATACAACAAGGTCACAGTAATCAAAACAGCCTGCCTTAGCATAAAAACAGACACGTTGATCATTGGAACAGAAATAGAAGGCCCAGAAATAATCCTACACCTTTACAGTCAATTAATATTCACAGAGGAAGCAAGCACATACATTGGGCTAAGACAGTCTATTCAATGAATGGTGTTGGAAAAATTGGACAGGTAACATGTAGAAAAATGAAACTACATCACCTTCTTATATCACACATATGAGAAAATTCAAAATGGATCAAAGACTTAAATGTTAGACTTGAAAGCATAAAAATCCCAGAAAACATAGGCAGCAAGATCTTGGACATTGTTCATAGCAATTTTTTATTGGATATATCTCCCCAGGCAATGGAAACAAAAGAAAAAAACAAATGGGACTACATCAAACTAAAATGTTTCTGCACAACAAAGGAAGTCATCAACAAAATAAAAAGACAACCCACAGAACAGGGAAATGTATCTAGTGATACATCTGATAAGGAGTCAATATCCAAAATTTACAAAGTATTTACGAAACTCAACACCAAAAAGAAAAAACACAATTAAAAAATGGACAAGGGACCTGAATGGACACTTCTCCATGGAGGACATACAGATGGCCAATAGACACATGACAACATGCTCAGTGTCACTAATCATCAGAGAAGTGAAAATTAAGACCACAATGAGATACCATCTCACACCTGTCAGAATGGCTATCATCAAATAAGTTACAAAGTGTTGAAGAGGATGTGGAGAAAGGGGAACTTTTTTGCACTGTTGGTGGAAATGCAGACTGGTGCAACCACTGTGGAAAGTGGTATGGAGATGCCTCAAAAAATTAAGAATGGAACTGCCTTTGGACCCAGTGATCCCAATTCCAGGAATATACCTGAAGGAATCCAAAACACTAATTCAAAAGAACAGAAGTACTCCTATGTTCATTGCAGCATTATTTACAATTGCCAAGATACAGAAGCAGCCCAAGTGTCTATCAGTAGATGAATGGATAAAACAACTATGGGACATTTACATAATGGAATTCTACTTGGCTGTAAAAAAGAAAATTTTACCTTTTGCGACAGTATGATACGGATGGACCTGGAGAACGTAATGCTAAGTGAAATAAACCAGTCATAGAGACAAATACTATATGATTTCACTCATATGTGGAATCTAATGAACAAACTGAACTAACAAGGAAAATGGGTACAGACTCATAGAAGAGCAGGATGACAACTGTGTGTGTGTATGTGGGGGGAGTTTAGGGGGTAGAGGGATTAAGCAAAAAGGAAAAA
>PVIW01002239.1:113127-166651 GCA_004026585.1 Noctilio leporinus
ACCTTTTAAATGTTTAAAAAAAAAAAAAAAAAAGGAAAAAGAATTCCGGCCATAGACAACAGTGTGGTATGGTGTGTGTGTGTGTGTGTAGTGGGGGGTATAAAGGGACTAAATGATAATGGAAAAATACAATAAAGATGAAATCAAATAAAAAAGAAAAAAATTCTATTATAAGAATAACAAACAATCAAAAATTTAGGTATTAGAATAAAATCATAACTGTACTATAATATATAGACCATCATAAATAATTTGGTAAACTCCCTGGCTCAAAATGTAATTGAGCAAAATTGAATTTAGCCTTTGGGATAAAAGATGACCAGAATTATAATCACTAGATATTTGTAGATGCTGAAAAAAAAAAAAAATGCAGTCTCCACCATTCTTCCTGTCAGGTTCTTGGTAGTATTAGGGCTAAATACGAGAAAGCCAGTTTCCTCAGTACAAAAAAAAAAAAAAGACTCTATCATAGTACTTGCTTCTTTATTTAGAAAAAAACAAATATATATATATATATTTGTATATATTTATATATATATCAGGCTTGCCTTTTTGACTAACAAATTTGGAGATCTCATACACTATTATGTTCTTCTAAGGTATCTTAAAAACTTGGTATAATAAATCTATTACCTGTTCAGTATTTCTCAGTGTTTCCACAGCTTGCTTATGTGTAGCTCCTTCCAGACTAACTCCATTGACGGCCAGAACACGATCACCTGTAAATTAGGCAGTCATTTTGAAAGAAGCAAATCATAAAATATAATTATGTTTTTAATGCCTTATGGTCTTATTTTATATTAATATGTTGAGGAGAGACTCAAATAAATTTGAGTAAAATTATCTCACAGTTTCTTTAATGTTTACTTAATTTCCTTCCCAATTCTATGACTAATCAGGTATATTTTATTTTATTTTTATAAAATTCTTGTTATTTTATTTACTTATTTTTAAAATATATTTTATTGATTATACTATTACAGTTATCCCAATTTTCACCTCTTTGTACCCTTCCATCCAGTTCCTCCCATTCCCTCTAGCAAATCTACCCCTTAGTTCATGTCCATGGGTCATGCATGTAAGCTCTTTGGCTACCCCATTTTCTATACTGTTCCTTAACATTTTCTATCCTATTGTGGACCTAGCAATTTGTACTTCTTAATCCCTGCACCTTTTCCCCAGTTTGCACCCTCCCTGCTAAGAACTGATAACTTTCCAATTGCTCTTCTTATCTATGATTCTGCTTGTTTGTTTAGTTGTTTTTAGATTCGATGGTTGAAAGTTGTATTTTTATTGACATTTTAATGTTCATAGTTTGATCTTCTTCTTTTTCTTAAGTAAGTCCCTTTAACATTTCATATAATAATGGCTTGGTGAGGATGAACTCCTTTAGCTTTACCTTGTCTGGAAAACACTTTATCTGCCTTCCATTCTAAATGACAGCTTTGCTGGATAGAGTGATCTTCATCGTAGGTCCTTGCTTTCCATCACTTTGAATACTTCTTGCCATCCCCTTCTTACTTGCCAAGTTTCTTTTGAGAAATTAACTGTAAGTAACTATCTGTTTTTCTTTTGCTGCTTTTAAGATTCCCTATCTTTACCTTTTAAGTATGATGTGACTTGGTGTGGTCCTCTTTGAGTCTAGTTTGTTTGGGATTCTATACTTCCCGGACTTGAATGTCTATTTCCTTCACCAAATTAGGGAAGTTTTCTTTTATTATATTTTCAAATAAGTTTTCAATTTCTTGCTCTTTCTCTTCTCCTTCCATCAGTTCTATGATTCAAATGTTGGTACATTTAAAGATATCCCAGAGGCTCCTTAACCTATCCTCATTTTTTGGGATTCGTTTTTTCTTGTTGTTGTTGTTTTTTTTTTTTTTTTTCTTATGTTCCAAATAATTGATTTGATTTTTGGCTTCATCCATTCCACTGCTGGTTCCTTGTAAAATTTTCTTTATTTCACTTAGTTTAACTTTCATTTCTACCTGGATCTTTTTTTATGCTGATGAAGTATCCAATGAGTTCCTTGAGTATCCTAATACTCAAGTGTTTTGAACTCTGCATCTGATAAGATTACCTATCTCCATTCCATTTAGTTTTTTTTTCTGGATATGTTTTCATTTGTGCCGTATTTCTTTGTCTCATCATTTTGACAGCCTTTCTGTGTTTGTTTCTGTGTATTAGGTAGAGCTGCTTTGACTCCATATCTTAGTAGCAGGACCTACTATAAATTGGATGAGGTTGAGCCTTACATAATTGCCACGGTGGGTCAACCTATGTTCCTGCTCTCTGGCTTCTTGTTGGGGAGGAGTTGGAGAGGTGACACTGCCTCTGTCTGGGGTCTGGAGTTTTGTCAAGAAGGAAGCTATCTTCTGGCACTTAGCCAGATGCCAGACACTTCCATTTTGTTCTGCATGCCACTGTTGCCCTGGTGCTGAAGCCCAAAGGAAGTGAGTCTGCTTAAGCTCTAAGTCTGTTGCAGGCCCTTTAAGACCAGTGTCCCCAACCCCCAGGCCATGGACCATTACTGGTTCATTGACTGTTAGGAACTGGGCCACACAGAAAGAAGTGAGTGGCAGGTAAGGTGGTGAAGCTTTGCATTACCACCTGACCTCCACCTCCCTCCTCCACCCCAGTCTGTGGAAAAATTGTCTTTTAAGAAACCATTCCCAAGGAGCAGAATGATGGTGACCAGCGAGAGTGGGGTGGAAGAGAGAGGAGGTGATAGGGGTACAGTTTAGATGACGAACTAATGTGAAAGGTCCATGGACATGGACAAGGTGGGGATTAACTGTGGGAGAGGGGAGGGGGACAGGGGGCACAGTGGGGGAAAAATTAAACAACTGTAATATAAGAAGAATAAATCAAAGAAAGAAAGAAAGAAAGAAAGAAAGAAAGAGGAGGGGAGGGAGGGGAGGGGAGAGGAGAGGAGAGTAGAGGAAAGGAAAGAAAAGAAAAAATTCATTCCCTGGTGCAAAAAAGGTTAGGGACTACTTCTTTATTTATTTATTTATTTATTTATTTATTTATTTATTTAGGGACTACTTCTTTAAGAGGAGACTGCTGGGAATTCCACAGTTTCTTCTGCCACCCCAATCCTCACTGGTTTTTATAGCCAGAAGTAATGGGGACTTATTTTCCTAGTGCTGGAATACTGGGCTGGGTGGTCTGGTGTAGGGCTGGGATCCCTTGCTCTCTAAGTATCTTTCCCAGTTATCCACCCAACAAAGAGTGTGAGATCCTCTTGTATCTCAGCTTCTCTTATCAGTCTGGATAAATGTGGTTTCTTTAATTTCTTGGTTGTTGGATTTCCATATAACTCAGTTTTCTGACAATTCTGGGTGATAATTGTTTTGTAGTCTAGTTGTAATTTTTGCTTTTGTTGTGCGAGGAGGCAAGCCATGTTTAGCTTTGCCTGCATCTTAACTGGAAGTCTAATCTTAGAAACATTTTAGAACAAGATATTGTATATACTGTGAAATCAATTTAAATCATGGTAAAAGATAAACTGAACTACAAATGTAGAGCAATTGGAGGGAACTAATCTAGTTATTTATTAGAAATGTCAGTGCTTTTATAAGGGCACTATCCCGCTCCCATTCTCTAGTAATGTGTACCTTTGCAAGTACAAAACACTGTCAAGATAGTTTGTGATACTAGAGAATAAGCTGGATACATTTTTTGGAATGGTATCAATATTTTAACGCTGTAGTCTCCTACAGTATCTCTTTATTTTATATTACAAATAATTTGAAAGTCTTGATCAACTTTCTAGTTTCTTACTTACTGGTTAAACTGATAGTCCTATACATAATTCCCATTTATAAACACTCTACCTTTGTGAATTCTACCATCCAACTCTGCTGCTCCCTTTGGAATGATAGCTTTCACATAAATGCCACCATGTCTGACACTGGTATTCACACCTCCCTAAGTGGAAAAAGACAAATAAAATAACATTTTGTAATACAAAAAGGTTCACACTCCATTTTTCAAATTTGAGAATGAGAAAGCATTCAATTGATCAGCGAAAGCAGCAGCAGCATGTTAGCACATGCAGTTACTTCAATACCCAGGAATATTTCTAGCTTTTTCTGAATGTTAAAGCAGTTACTTTTAAGGAATACTCTTTATTTGGAAAATAACATGCCAGATCTTGATTATATAAAGAATTACTTTTCCTTTGTAAATCCACACCATGCATTATGAACAAGCAGAGAGCACAATCCATCTATGTAAAATTAGTGTTAGAACTTAACAGAAAAAAAATAGCATATGGAATAATATATTTCCAATCATATTTGTTTTCAGTCATATCTGAAAGCAAATCTCATCAGTCAAGGAAAAACTTTCATTTTGAAAGATTTTGATAGAGAAGTTTGCTTATAGCACAAATGAGAGGTACTGAGTAGATAGATACTCCATCTCATGTGGATATACAGGTTTTATTTCCCTTCACAATAGGAAGATAATAAAATTCTAAAGAAGTTAAGGGCAGAAAAAAAGAGTTATAATATTTTTTAAGTGATGGACAATTAGGTCTTCTTTTCTATAATGATATGTTAATAGTGTTATTTCTACAATGTTTCTAAATGCTTTCATAACCAATATTCTTCAAATATCATAAATGATACTGTTACCATTTATGGTACAGTATATTCATTAACAGAATTCTAAAGTAATTTTAGCAAGTAGCTTATGCTCCTATTTTAACTACTTTAAAAATACATATATTCCTTGGGAACCTGTAATTTTAAAATACTAATCATACTTACAAATAAAGATATATTATGGAGAGAAAGGGCATATACATTAGACTTGAATTGTTTATGACATAGGTTAAAATATATTTTTCCATGCTCATGAAGAAGCTATGAAATGTAACAAAGCATACTTATTAATTTTATATTTTTCGAGTCTTATGCCAGGTTAAGTAAATGTGAAATCTATGGGGGAAAGGCAGCATTTGTCTAATTTATTTAAACCACAGTAAAAAGTGATTAGCACACCCAAGTTTTTAAAAAAGTTTTAAGATATGGTTCAATTTTTAATTTTGAAAGCATTTGACAAGTTTCCTTTTTGAAGCAGAATAAATGAATTAATAAATTGGAATACAATAGGCTGTTGGAAATAGAGAAGAGAAAACATTTGAAAACCTTGTCAAACAGTACCGTGACACTTATCCCCAAGCTGTTATCATTTTTAGTCAGTTCAACCTCAAAGATATCTCCAGGTTTAGGAGGTGATGAAGGAAAAGTTTTAAAATTCATTTTGTTGGATGTATTCATTGAGGAGGAAGATTCCTTAACAAAGAAAAAAAAAAAAAAAAAAGGATTTCTTGTTAGATTCAAACTGAATTACTACTGGAAGATTCACTATGTATGTTTTGGAAAAACTAAGAAAAATCAAGATATTAAGGGACAGAGTGGATTCAAAGATCATGAGGGGAGGAAGTGATTTTCTACATAATCTAATCCAATGTCTTCATATTTCATGGTTGAGAAAAGTGAGGTCTAGAGGTTAAGGGGCTTCCTTCAGGTCACACAGCTAGCAAGACATGGCAGAGGGAGGCCCAGAACCCAGTTCAAACCTGGCTTTTACATAATCCTTGTCCAAAATCTTTTGCAAAGCATCCCCATTTCCTTTAAAAAATTAATATTAAGAAATAGTGTTATACCCTGGCTGGTGGCACAGTGGGTAAGGCACCAGCCTATGAACTCAAAGGTTGCTGGTTTGATTCCCAGCCAGGGCACATAACCAGGTTGCAAGCCAGGTCTCCAGTCAGGTCTGTGGCTGGAGGCAGGTAAAAGGCAACCATACATTGATGTCTCTCTCCCTCTCTGCCTCTCTCCTTTCCCCTCTCTCAAAAAATAATTAAAACAAAAAAAAGTAGTGCTTAACTTGGAAGGCTTTAAGATGAGTAGGCTTTGTATTTATTTTGCTTATGTTTACAAATCCAATATAAACACAGGCACAACAACTGAGCCCCATTTATAAGGACATAACCCTCTTCTGAAGAATTCTGGTGTTTTAGTCAAAAAAAGGACTCGAGGTTTTTTTTTTTTCTGTGAATTTGCTTGTGAAAGTGAGTTTTCTAGGAAATGAGCAATTTTCTTTATTGTCCTTATTGCTATACATCAGAACTTCAGAAGAATTTAGGTTAATTATAATAAAGTTAACTGGTCATTCCATTAACTATTCATGAAAAATATTTTTCAGGTATTAAGTTTTCTTATAACAGAAGTAAACAGAGATAAAGAACTAGTAGAAAACAATAATAACCTGATTATTAAATTCCTTGTGTTATCAGGTACCAAGTTCCCCAAAATAACAACAGCCATTTTAGAGTTAGTATTCAAAGCTGCTAATTTCTCTGAAAGTTAGCATCAAATGCAGTAGCGGTTAGTAGCATAATATAAAAGTCATTCCTCCTTTCCAGAATAATGTAAGTAGTTCATAGCAGATTGCTCTACTCTGTAATCTATTTGCTGTTGACTAGCTTGTTAAATTAAAAAAAAAAAAAAAAAGATTCAAATTAAACTATGCCTTTTTTGGTGTTTGATGATCCTGACTGCTGGAGTAAGTGGCTTCATCCATGTCTGAATCTCCATGATCAGAGTAATCTGTTGCCTCAGAAATGCCTGGTTTTTGAGCTCTGCTTTGGTTACTGTCAGTAGAAGTCCTCTTCTCAGGGGCTCTGGATATCACAGAAGGGGAAGGGCTGACGTGCTGGGATTCTTGCCAGGTTCGGTCACCTACATGGCTGGCAAAGAAACCATTGACTTGGCTCTGGGACAAGCTGGCACTCTCAGTCCTGGAATCTTGAGAACTCAGGCTTCCTTCCCGCAAACCCCCAGGCAGCCCAAAAGAGCTCTCAGAGATATGCCTCAGGGTACCCCGTGGCCAGCAGTGATCCTCAGGAGAACCTATAGCACTGTCTTGCTTGTAGGAAGTTTTCTTCATGTAATTTCTCATGCCATTGGCAATGTGCACAGGAGAAGAAGGCACTGAAAGTCAAAATCCATCAAAGGAAACAAAAGGTTAGTGACACACACCCACAATGTTCTCTGATGATTGTTGGGAGAATTTTACACAGGATATCACATACACCACACCTGACCCAGGGCTTGGATCCATGACAAGAACCCAACAAATGTAGCAGATACTTCCTGTTCTCTTTGTCCCACCCTCTGGTAATTCTTGAGGCAACCTCTATTGAAATGTGTACCCCTTTCTCTCTAATTCCCCATTTCCACCCATTTCAAGTGAGTCCCCTAGTTGAAGACTTCCTTGATTTCCTAATTTAGGTCTCAAAAAATTCTTGTATTTTTCTTTGTTTGTTTGTTTAATGGTTATTGATATATTTGTTTTATATTCCCCTATCAGACTGCATTTTTAGACGCTAAGTAATTATTAAGAAAGGCAACTCCAAATTTCTTGTATACAGTTCTTATCAAAAGCTACTTAAGAAGGCCTTTCCTAAGTAAGATACAAATCACATGGGAAAGCTACAAAAGAATTATAGGTGCAAATTTATAAGAAAATAAAAGTTTTATGTAGCAATCAAAGTCAAGGAAAACAAGTAATGAACAGCTAGAAAAAATATTTAAAATAAAAAAAATAAGTTAATATCTTTAATACACAGAGTTTCTAAGTCAATTAGAAATAGTTTAGAACTCTTATGGAATAAGAATATGATACATGAATGAAAATTAAGACTAAAATCCTCATAACTAATAAATATATGAGGTCTTTCCTGAAAGTATTGGCTGTGCAAACTTTTAATTATATTGACATTTGATACTTTTGGGACAGACCTTGTATGGTAAGACATTTTCATTGTTGAAAGGAATAAGCAGTTTAATGCAGTTTTCTACCTATTTGCCAGCCAAAATTAAGAATGATGATTTCTCACACCACTGATGGTATGAAGAACAACACTGTTATTATCAAGTTGGCTGACTATAGACTGATAAAACTTGTGCAAACTGGTAGCATTTGTCAAAAATTTAAATACACATATTTCTTAATCTACTTCTAGGTATCCAACCTAGAAATATGTACATTTTTAATGGTGTGTAAACAAGTGTATTTGTTGCAGTAACATATGTAATATAATTCTAGTTAACTTAGATGCACCAAAAAAGAAAAAATTAAATCAATTTGATATCTCTGTAAATATAAAATATGATGCCACATTAAAAAGGCATGTGTCCAGAATATACTGAGTGAACAAATTACAGACTGATACTCTGGGTATAAAAATAATTGTAGTTTAGTATTAAAAAAGTATGTGTGTGTATGTGTGTGCACTATTTTTAAAAAATTTACCTATAACATATATAAGACTACATCCAAACCAAATAGCTACCCAAGGAAACAGGGTAAAGGAGATTAGGAGATTTTTAGTTTTTACTTCATAGCTGTCTGTATAAATTGGATTCACTTAAATAAACTAGTACACATTTTATAACTTAAAAAAATAGCAAACAAAAAGAAAAATAAAAACTTTCTTCTTTGGCCATTGATAAGTAAGAGTGATAACCTGAGGTACATACTGGTAATGGCCTATGTTCTTTGAGTTTTGTTTTCTTTTTCAATTTAAACTATAGTATAGCTACCATGATGATTTAATATGGTTTTCTGAAGAAGCAATTCACAGAACTATACTTTTAACATTACACTTTTAACTTTGATTGAGAATGGATAGTAAAAGATAAAACAACCACATGAAAGTCTGCTGAGAAAAGCTTTATTGATTCCATTGTAGGTTCCTCTGTTAAGTGCTCTCTTAGAAACTTGGATTTCACCTTAAAGATTATCATAGTTATAGCTGATCAACAATTGTGTCCCCTGGTAAAGTGTCATAAGGGCAGAGGTTCTGTGTCTTGTATATCATAGGCACTTAATAATATTTGCTTAACAAGTGAACAGATTTTCTATAGGATAGCTAACAAAAACAAAATTAAGATGGGGGTCATAGAGCTTTATTTAGAGAGAAAATGAGTTTCTTCTGAATTCATGTTTCTTTTGCCAAAATAATGGTGACTAATGGACCCCAATGTTCTACTTTTTTGGGTCTTGGTTGCTTAAAACTCAGAGATATTTTACAACATTTTCAAATGTAATCATCTTCCTTTGCCAAGATTTAGGCTACATTTAGACCGCAAGGGTCTTTTGGGCAGTGGTGGTGGTTTTTTACCTGTTATGTCTGCTCACAGTAAACAAGTGCTAAAATATTATTTATATATGTACATATTATATACACTCTAAAAATATATACAATATTTATTGAATACAAGAAGAAACCAGTTGTCTGTATCTAAACTTGATTTTCAGCTAACATATTACTAACTATTTTATATATTTGCCAGTATCTTTAGGATGAAAGTAATTTACATGGTCTGCAGCACATTAGTGTTTTTGAAAAATACTATTAATAATGGCAGCTAAAACTCACATTTAAGTGCTTTATGTAAGTGCTAAGTCTTCACATGCATTATCTAATTTTCACAATTTACAAGATAAGCATTTATATTCACCATTTTATAAATGGAGGTCTGTTCCAAAAGTATCAAGCCAACATCAATATAATTAAAAGTTTGTGCGGCTGATACTTTCGGGACAGACCTTTTTGCATGAGCACAGTGAGGTTTAGCAAATACAAGCAATTTAGTCCAGGTATATAGTGTTAAGTGGTGGAGGCAGAATTTGACCCTAGATTCTGTAGCCCTTCCCATTGCCCACTGCATTGCACTCGACTGAAGTGCACTTGAAGTGTAGGCTTCTTCCACAAATGCTACCCTTTTACTGGATCTCCATAAGACCCCTGTGTTGGGCAGATAAGACAGGTCTGAGACAGTCTCTTTTTTAAAGAGTCCTCATGGCTCATGAGGACTTACATCATACAGCTAGTAATTGGCTTGGGGATGGCTCAAATTTAATCTGATCTCTGTCAAATGGCTTTTCTCCCATAACATGCCAACACCAGGGATTGAGACAAAATGATATGGTCTTATTTTGAAATTTCTAGTATATTACTATCCTTTCATTTTATAATCTGGTTCAGAACAGGACTTCATAGATATTACATTTCTATCCATTGTATTTTATACTACATAGGCAATGATAAAGAATTTCATTTTTGATTTGGCCTAAGTGATGAAAAACACCATGTACTCAGAAGAATTCATGAAACACTTCAGTGGTATCAATTTTGCACAGTAAATCCATTTTATTCAGATTTTATTCAAACATGTGACCCTTGAACAGCACATGTTTGAACTGCATTGGCTCACTTATACACAAATTTCTTTCAATAAATACCTGTACTGTTTTTGATCCGCAATTGGGAGTCTGCGGATGTGGAGGACCAACTATATGCATTGATATATACCATAATATAGAGGGGACTTGAGCATCTGTGGATTTTGCATCCATGGGGGGCTCTGGAACCAATCCCCTAAGGGGAGACAAGTTAAGTTTTGGGGAAGTCAAAAGTTATAAAAGGATTTTAAACTATGCGGGTGGTTGGTGCCCCTAGCCCCTGGGTTGTTCAAGGGTCAGCTGTACTTATTACTAAAGAGGAACAAGATAGAAAATCTTAGAAGTAATAAATCCAAAATTTATAGTAACCTATAAAGTTAAAACAATCAAAACTATATACTTATAATTTCCAGAAAAGAAATAATCTTAAATTTGATTTATTGAAAATGCAATAGAACAGAGTTCAGCAGCATTTATATTATTACCTTTAGATATCTTTTCTTTTGGCTGAGAGATAACAAGTGTCACATCTTCAGGTGCATTTTGCAAAATTTCAATTGCAGCATGGTGGCTGACCCCCTCTAAGCTCACACTATTCACAGATATCAAACGGTCTCCTGTAAAAACAGACAATCCAGTGTTTTCAATGACAAAAATAAATTCATTCTAAATATTAGAAATGTCACTCCTCCCATTATTTTTGTTTTGACCAAGTTTCATTTTTGATATCAGAGCAAATTTGTAATCGGGAAATTACCTAAATGTTAAGTACCTGGCTTTAGGCTTCCATCCAAGTCAGCTGCTCCTCCCGGAGTAACTGAACTAATAAATACACCTAGATCCAGTCTTCCCATCTTCTCCCCACCAATAATTTGAAATCCTGTGAAATAGCACATTTTTACAAGATCATTATACTGGTGCTTTCAATGATTAATAATTAGCCTGTCTGACACACAGAAGTGTGGAGACTGTCATAGCAAAGAGGTAACACATATGAGATGGGACTGTTAAATCTGATGAACTATTGCTTTTAAGTACTTCATCTTTGGCACTTCCTGACTGGGCAGATGGGGTGAGGGGCTGTGACTGGGCAGCCAGTGTACCTCAATGCCAATGCTATGCTATCCACTTTAAGAATCTCATGGGGACTTACCTAAGCCATACTTTGCATCTTTTTTCAGGTTCACCAAGGTGATCTCCCTTTCTGGTGAAGATACTATGCTCCATCTTTTGTGTAGTCCATCTATTGAAAATGTATAATTTTAAGAAAATAAACATAATATGCTCAGGCATTAAGACTGTCTTCCTGTTCTAAGTTAAATATTAACAAAGCTCTTAATAGATTGCTTGCTCACTATGAATTTATATTTTACATAATATAATGCCATCCTCATATGTTTTGATAGCGATCTGTACTTTACGAAATGACTGTTATCCCATTTATTCCTTGTATAAGTAAATATATTTCAGTTAGAAATTAATAAGTAAATCTCAAGAGATTAAATACTTTGAGCAGGTTAAACTCAGCTATCACTGGCAAGAGCCGAATTTTTTTTTTTTTTTAATTTTATTGTTGTTGTACTACATCCATCCCCTTTTTGCTCCCCTGTCTCCCTCCAAGAGCCGAATCTTAAACCTAGGTTTTCTGACTCCATGTCTTTCTGTTACATTGACGGTGACTATGATTTTGACAATGCTCAATATATTCAGAATTTCCTACTCACAAGCAGCTGCAATTTTTATTTATAATGAGTAAACTATTCATAGTAATGGAGTTAAATAGCAATAAAAATAAATTATTTATTTAAAAAATTTCAATAATAACTAGGCTAGCAAATTTATATTCTCAAAGGACTTTTTATTTCTCATCTTATTTGTGGAACACTCTCAACAGGTAGGTAAAGAGATTTTTAATCAATGTTTTCTGGATGAGGAATAACATTTCATGACTCATTTAACATTACAACTAGTATCACTGCCTAGCAAAATGTTGTCAGTACTTGATAAATGCTAAATACTAATTTTTAATTTCCACTTTATTTTTTTAAAAGATTTTATTGATTATTTTTAGACAGAAGGGCACGGAGGGAGGAAGAAAGGGAGAGAGACATCAATGTATGGTTGCCTTTCACCTGCCTCCAGCTATGGACCTGGCTGGAGACCTGGCTTGCAACCTGGTTATGTGCCCTGGCTGAGGAGTTGAACCATCCACCTTTGGGTTCGCAGGCTGGCGCCTTATCCACTGTGCCACCAGCCAGGGCCTCCACTTGTTTTTTCTTTTTTTAAGTAGGCTAATCATTCATAAATATCTCCTAAATTAAATAAATAAATGTCAATTAAGTGTCAATTTAATAATTTTTCAATTACTTAGAAATCCAATCATTTGAACACACACACACACACTCTCTTGCTATAAGTTGAATTGTGACCCTTCTTCCCCGCTCACTTCCCAATTTATATGTTGAAGCCCTAACATCCAGTACCTCAGAATTTGACCATATTTGCAAACAGATTTTTAAAGAGATAACTAAGTTACACTGAGGTCTTTAGGGGAGGCCTTAATCTGATATGACTGTCTTTATGGGAGGGAATTTGAATAAAGACATGTGCAAACATGTGTACACACATGTGAAGACAGACAAAAAAAACCAGTAGCCAAGAAGATAGATGTTAGAAGAAATAAATGTTGCTAATACCTTGAGATCTTAGACCACTAGCCTCCAGAATTGTGAGATAACAAATATGTTGTTTAAGCCATCTAATTTATGGGACCTTGTTATCTAGCAAATTAATACCTCCTTAAAGTCAATTATAATTTGATAGTTTAAACTGTTCTGTGCATGAGAGGTAGTGGTATTGGTGGCAAATGAGTTCAACGCACTGAGAAACACATTTTTGTAAGCCAAATCTTCAGATTCATATCTATACAGTTCTTAAATATATTGGAGCTTTGTAAAATTTAGAGATTATTATGATTGATCCATGGATTTAAAACTGTATTGTGTTATAAAAGTGTACAACGTATATTAATGCTTAAAAACATATATTAATGCTTAAATGATATATATGTGATACTTTATATTCTAGAAAGAATTCTTTTAATTTCAGAAAATAATCATTTTCTCTCTGAACTACATTAACTTTGTCCCTTAAACACCAAGTATTAGTTCATATTTGCTTGCCCCCTGTAGTATACACATCTGTTTTTTTGTTTCTCTTTTAACCAAAATTCAACAATAAACTTAGTTATAATCAAGAAGAGTAAATAGAAATTTAGTATTCCTAATTTATTAAAATCCTTCCCTCAACATAGGACAATGGTGTGAAGAGCCTTAGCATACATATTAGGTATATATGTGTATAAGTATAAACTCCCTAAGTTAGTTAATGCCTAGTAAGCATTACTATCATCTAAACATCCAAGATGCTTTTATCCTTAATAGATAATTAACCCTAATTTTCAGGTAGGATCAAATACAAAATATAGCAGAACAAAACCCATAAGGTAAAATAAGAGCGTAAGGTCACATTAGGTATTTAAATGTAAACTTTCGTCACGATCATGAACACAAGTCCATTTACTTTTAATAGTGTTTTGCCCTCTATTATAAAACTGATAAATATTCTTAATGTTCCTTGGGAATATGTGCTAGAAAGTAAAAGTTATTGATTCAAAGAATAAAAATGCCATGTTCTTTCCCTACACATGCACTAACAAGATTGGTTATATGTATAGCTTATTTGGCTGATAAGTGTATGTATGTTAAGATATACCATAGGTAAACATTATTGGATTACACATGTGCATACACACACACACATATGCTAAATTTGCAGTATTTTTGTGTATTTACTTCCCTAACAAGCAGCAACAGCTTAAGCTCTCTATATTCAAGGATTCAGTGAGATCCGAGCATTCATTTATTCAATTATTCTTTCATCCTTCAAATGTTTACTGAACAATTTTTGACTTTCTTGTCAAAGTCCCCTAGGCAATTAGGGAACATAAAATGAGATAATGTATATAAAGGCCACTAACATAGTAAATGTGAGCTGAATCAGACCAAATCTTTGCTAGACTAGCAAAGATCTATCTAGCCTGACTGATCAAGCGAATGTTGTGACGATTGTCAGTGAAATAGCTGTGTAACCAAGGCATGATGAGTAACACCCATAAGAAAGGAGAAGCTTCTTACTGCCAGAAATAAAGACTTTAAGGAAATGGGGTAGGAGTTTACTAAATGGATTATGGGAGATGTTTATACAGCAACAAGTAAGGTGTTAGCAAAAGTTGAGATGGAAAGAAGGCAGAGTTTTGGGGAAATGCCATAGTTTAGCTAGAGTACAAGATTTGAGTAGGGCAGAGTTGAATATTCTTTTGGAAAGAGAAGCTTTGCTAACCCATTCTTTTTTAACAGTGATGTCCTGTCCTCCCCCCAAACAGTCCATCCACATACAAAAGGACTTATTAATGTGAAGACAGAAGAAAGGAAAATGTTGGTGTACAACTACATGTTACTAGGTAGTACTGTGCACACCCCAACTTTTTATTTATCTTTGTACTCTTCACATTCAAATCCTTTTCCATTGGTTTAAAAAATAAGGAAGAAGAAGTATCTGAGAGAACATAATACATGACAATGAAATTAAAAGGTATTTACAGACTTCAATGAGGACTCAATAGAATTTATGAATCTCTGAAAGTAAAGGTAGCTAGATATTTCAAGTACCAACACATTACTGAGTTAATTACTATATGAAAACAAATATTAATATTCAAGAGTACTTATCTTTAAATCCTTAATAGAATTTTCTTTCCCCATTAATGTACTGTGTGACCCAGTAAATCCTGAAAATATTTAAAGTAAAAAAACAAAAGAGCCTCAAATGGAAATGTCCATTACTGAGTGTTTTTTCACTTCTCCTGCTGTATTATCATGAACTATCAGTGTCATTCTCAATAATGTATCTGGAAAATGTCTAAAAGTAATAAATGTATAACAGAAATAAAATGTACTATACCCTTTCTGCATTAGAGATTGTTGTTCCAATGCTGCCTTTCTCATCTCTCAGAAGGCTCATATGGACATCTATAGTCCCTAACTAGAACAACTGTAGATACCAATAATAAATATGTCAATGAGTAAACTAACTGAATTTCCTAGTAAGAATATATTTCAAAAAAGGCCAAAGCCCTACCGGGTGGGGCAAAACTAGGTTTACAGTTATGCGAATGGAAAAGAATACAGTAAGTAATACAAGAATAAACTGTTTCATATACTCACAACTGTAAACCTGCTTTTGCCCCACCCTGTCTAATCAATCTAAGTATGAGTCAACAATTTATTTTTGCAAGAGACACTAATTCCTTGGTTGAGATATAGTAGACCCTTGTCAATTACAGGCAACTCCAGGCCATTGATCCTAAAATTAACTGGACTATAGGTAGAGAAGGCTCTCCATAAATCCATTATTGATCCCAGAGGAAAAGACCCACTTCAAATCCTGGGGATGGTAGGTCAGTAGGTCATATTGCTGTCAAAAAAAGGAGAGGTGGTTTTCATTGTTATACTACTAATATAATTGCTGTAGTGGGAGGTAAAGGGATCATTATGGAAATGTGTTTTATTTCTATGCCAATACTAGATAGCTGAGTGTCTGGGGCAATATAACATCTTGGGGGCTAATTTAACTCATCCATAAGATAAAAAAATCTTAGTTTGGATAAACTTTTTTTTTTTTTGGATAAACTTTTAAGTTCCTTTAGTCCTTAATTTAGTTGACTGTATTTTCAAATTTCTAGTTAATTCCAATAACTGTTGCATCTTTTGTGAGCTCTTTGGAGTTTTATTTTTATTGTAATTGTTAACTTCGTATATATTCTAATTAAACCATAGGTAGAAAAAACTAGCATTTAAAATTTTTAAAAATCACATTGCTTCATGACATTTAAGTAAAGCAAGTATGTTTTAAAGTCTTTTATACAACATTTTATTACTTGTAATTAAGACTGGCCATAAGACGATGGAGGCGGAGGTAAACACGGCACTTCTTTGCACAACCACAGCAAAAATAACAACTAAACTACAAAACAACTATCACCCAGAGTCGTCAGAAAATCACGCTGTATGGAAGTTCAACAACCAAAGGTTAAAGAATTCACATTCATTCAGATGGGTAGGAGGGGCAGAGATATGGAGACAAGGAGATGTGGAATAATAGATGGTCCTACACCTACATGTGGTGGATAAAAATCGGGAGGCATGTCTTGAAAGTGAGAGATCCCAGCCCTACAAAAGACCAACCAGTCCAGGGTTTTAGTGCCAGGAAGGTAAGTACCCATAACTTCTGACTGTAGAAACTGGTGAGGGTTGGGATGGCAAAAGAAACTGTGGGATTCTGAGATGTCTTCTCTTAAGGGTCCACAACAGACTTAGAATTTATGCAGACTCACTCCCCCCTGGGCTCCCGTACCGGGGTAGCAGCTTGAAGGACCCCACTGCACACAGGGAGAAACAAATACATTGGCATCAGAGAGAGTGCCGGAGGACAGTTTCCTCCCCGACAAAACTCCAGAGGCCAGGCAGCGGCCATTGTCTCTTTTCTGAGCCCTCTTTTACAAAGATCGCAGAACAGGTGGCATCATATCTGAGACTCCATTAACCTGGTTCACATGGATTGCTCTGGCCTGGCGATTACCTATAGCTCTGCCCCATTCAACTTCCAGCATGCTTTTCTACAATAGGCCACACTACTAAGACCGGAAGTCAAAGCAGCTCTACCTAATACATAGAAACAAACACAGGGAGGAGGCTGCCAAAATGAGGAGACAAAGACATATGGCCCAAATGAAAGAACAGAACAGATATCAAAAAAAAAAAAAAAGAGAACCAAACAAAATGGACATAAGCAATTTTTCAGGTACAGAGTTCAAAACACTGGTTATTAGGATGCTCAAGGAACTCATTGAGTACTTCAATAGCATAAAAAAGAGCCAGGCAGAAATAAAGGTTAAACTAAGTGAAATAGAGAAAAATTTACAAGGAACCAGCGGTGGTGTGAATGAAGCCAAGAATCAAATCAATTGTTTGGAACAACAACAAAAAAAAACATTCAATCAGAACAGCAAGAAGAAAAAAGAATCCAAAAAAACAAGGATAGCGTTTGGAATAACTTCAAACATTCCAACATTTGCATCATAGGGGTGCCAGGGGGAGAAGAGAAAGAGCAAAAAGAAACTGCCAATCTAGTTGAAAGAATAATAAAAGAAAAATTCCCTAATTTGGTGAAGGAAGTAGACACACAAGTCCAGGAAGCACAGAAAGTCCCAAACAAAATGAATGCAAAAAGGACAACACCAAGACACATCATATTTAAAATGGCAAAGGTTAAAGATAAGAAGGAACCTTAAAAACAGCAAGAGGTAAGAAGAGATTTGCCTACAAAGGAGTTCCCATAGACTGCCAGCTGATTTCGCAGAAGAAACTTGGCAGGGTAGAAGGGATTGGCAATAAGTATTTTAAATGATGAAAAGCAAGGACTTACAGCTCTATCCAGCAATGTTATCATTTAGAATAGAAGGGCAGACACAGTGCTTCCCAGACAAGGTAAAGCTAAAGGAGTTCACCATCAAGCCATTATTAGATGAAATGCTAAAGGGAATTGCATAAGAAAAAGAAGCAGATCAAAACTATGAATATTAAGTGGTGATCAATTCACAACTATCAACAATTGATAATCTAAAAAACAAACTAAGCAAACAAACAGAACAGAAACACAATCATAGATATGGAGATCATCTGGAAGGTTACCATCTAGAAGGGGAAGTGGGAGAATGGGGAAAAAGGTACAGGGATTAAGAAGTACAAATAGGAAGGCAGAGAATAGGCAGGGTACCTTAAGAACAGTATAGGAAATGGAGAAGCCAAAGAACTTATATGCATGACCCATGTACATAAACTAAGTGGGGGGATTGCTGGAGGTAATGGGCAATACTGGGTGGAAGAGGACAAAGAGAGAAAATCAAGGATAACAATAACATAATCTATGAAATATATTTTAAAAATTGGCCATAAAAATAACCTGTTTAATATTAGGAGAAAAAGCTTACTTTACTGTATGTAACAAGTTTCCTCTGCACCAGAACGACCTATTTCACATGACAATCTTGTGTTTTGCATTTTGGTTTTTTTTAAGTGTTTGACTCCAGTTTTATGGTTTAGATAGGAATAAAGGTGACAAATCTGGATAAAAATTCCTTTCAATTGTAGAATAATCTTGAATTATAGTAAAATAGGAAATACTAAAAACCAATCTTACATATTTCTTGCCTAAGTTCTACATTTTGGTTTTACATTCTTAGGAAAAAATATTATGTGTGTTGTTTGAAAGATTAAGCAACTTTTTAAAAACTTAAAAATATTAGAATCCTTTCTATATCTGTTTCACGAAATTAGAAGATTCATGACTCTTCTTTTCTCTTTCAAGTGTCCAACATTCCTTAAGGGTCTCTGAAAGTCATTAAAGTTTAAAATCTAATTTTATTTGTTGGTCCTTGTATTAAGTGATACCTAAGTCAATATTAATTGATGCTCATTTCTAATTTTCTTTGAATAATCTTGATCAGCAAGAAAGAACATGGAAATTAGAATAAATGTTCATAAATTTGACTCAACTCTCAACAGAGTATTAATTCAGGGCTAATTGGGCAGATTCAAAGATAATTTTGAAGAAACCATAGACTTGTCTGCAAGGCAACTGATGTACATATCTATAGGAAAGGGGATCAACCCTTCCTTCTTAGGGAACAAGTGGAAGATAAAAGTTTCTAAAGGTTTAAACAGAGAAACTACTCTGCGTATACTGTTCATGTGATATTCCAATGTGACTTAGTATTCTTTTACATTAGATGCTCAGTTAAAACATATTTCAAGTTCTTATCCCTGAATATATTAATATACAGCTTCTTTAAAGTTCAGCTGGTAGAATAATACCTATAATTAGGTATTACCATGCTAGGAGACAGTTTAATCACAGCACAGGGGCTTTGGAACTAGACTTCCTGCATTCACCATGGCACAGCACTTGCTAGCTCCATGACTTTCTGTACAATTCAGCCTCTCTGTGGTTTGGTTTCTCATTTGTGAAAAGGAAACAATATTAGCACCTGCCTCAAAAAGTTATTGGGGAGATTACATGAGAGCTAAACATAAAGTGTTTGGCACACAGTAAGCACTCAATAGCTGCTAGTCAATAATTACTATGGACATTATAATAATTGAGTTATTTAAGTACACAGGTATTCTAAATTCAATCCATATAAGACATTTGCTCATCACCAAGATAAATTAACAGGGTCTTAGTAACTAAGGCCCAACTATAAGTTTTTTTTCTTTAATGATATGCCTCTCAAATTTTTCGAGGTTATATTTCTTTAAAAATAAGATGAAAAAATCCTACATTTACCATGAGTATTTAAGATATTGTGCGTATTTTTACATTATGACACAATTTCACATACAGGAAAAAATTTTCCTCTTAAAGAACTGGTATGTGTCTTTCTATTACAAAATAAGAATTACAGAAAATAGCACTTTGGTGTTCGATAGTTTTGATCTACAAAAAGAGCAGTTTCATATGGTTCGACCCACTCTTATGTCTTAATTTTTGCTTTGGTTCTCAGGCAAATTAGAACTAAACTTAAAACTTCATCAAGCCTAACTATGTTAAAATATTTGACTAGTATTATTTGCTTCTTTTTTTTTTTTTTTTTTAATCAGATTTCTCATTATTTGAACTTCAAGAATTTAAGGGTAAGATGGAAGCATTTTGGAAGGAAAGCAGTGTATGTAATATAATAAAACATTCTTTCTACCCATGAAAAGTGTTAGAAAAATCAAAAACGATAATGTCCATGAAAGTATTTTATAACCTAAATTTTAAACTTTTGAATCCACTGAATTTTTTTTTTAAAGATTTTATTTATTATTTGTAGAGAGTGGGTAAGGGAGGGAGACAGAGAGAGAGAGAGAGATCAATGTAGGGTTGCCTTTCACCTGCCTCCAGTTACACACCTGGCTGGAGACCTGGCTTGCAACCTGGTTATGTGCCCTGGCTGGGGAATCGAACCAGCAACCTTTGGGTTTGCAGGCCAGCACCTTATCCGCTGTGCCACCAGCCAGGGCTTCTGAATCTACTGACTTTGAAGTCACTGCACAAAGTTTCTTCCGATGAGTTTGTTTCTTAAAACTTCAAAACTATAAATCTCAACATTTTAGGTCTTCAAATTCTTCCCATACTTTGAGTAAGATTCAAAGCTGGTCTAATTAGTTCTTAAGCTTCAACCTTGTCCTCACACTCCTCTAAACTGAGATTTCTGCAAATACTTTAATCTGTTATAGCTTTTCACACATCTCTGTCTCTGTGTCTCTGATGATACTACATACACCCTTGGGCTGGAATGCTTATCCATACCAACCTACCTGAATAAATTCTTTTATTTCAAGATTCAGCACAAGCATCTTGTTAAAATAACTACTCAAGTTAAATCTTTTTAAAATCAAAATTATCTCTCACATGAATTATCTTAGCCTTATAATTAGTGTCCACATCTTCAATTTGTCATTTCTCTAGTTCATCAACATTAGCCTAAATTATAGGTCCCATTACATCACCATGATGTAAAATACAATCCTCTGACTCCAATGTAAGGTCTAAAATCCTTGGCACAGATTTGGTGATGCTTCACTATTATGTCTAAGACCAGCTCACAGGGTATAAGAGAAAAGATATGATAAAAAGGAGGGGGAAAACATTTTATAAACCTACCATTTTCGTTTAAGGGTACTTGGGATGAAGAATTTCCAGAACTATGCAAAGTCATTCCTGTGGTATAAATTAAATTATTAGACAATTTATAAAATGGTCAGATACTGGATATAGAAGTAATTTATTCTGATAAATTCAGAAAAAGCAATAGAGCAATTAAGGTACAACATTTTCTTTTATTTATTCTTAGAAAAATATGTCTTCCCAAAATGGGCTTAGTATTTTTAATGTTGAAGTTAAGCATATCAACTTGTATTGCAGAAAAATTTAAACACATATGCATTATTTCTGACAATAACACTGATATGCCAAATATGAAATGATGAAACTGAAATGAGTTTAAAAACATTGGTTCAAATATTAAAAGAGAATCAAATATTCAAGAATAAATAATCTTAATCAAAACACAAATGCAAAAAATGAAATTTTTTTCATGAGTTTTGTTTTTTTATGTAATATTATTACTCTACATAGACATGTGATGGTTTTTTATGTAAACCAAACTCTTTTTAATGAAAATTCCTTAGACTCAATAAGAGATCCCATATTAGTGAATATGCTTTGAAAAGTGTTTTCTGAAAGATTGAATCAGTGTCTTCTTACTCTAAGTTAACATAAGAGGGTGACCTATAGGATGAGATCTTGCCTTTTCACTGCTTTAAGTTTTTTTTTAACCAATTCAATTCAAATTGATGACAGTCTAATCTCTAAAAGTTGTGGAAGCCTATGTTAATAAAGTAATGTTACTTTCATAATCTTTATCAATTCTAGGGTAGTTCTTTTTTGACTTCACTTACTTTACATATCCCCAATCCAATTACAGAGTGAGAAAAATATTACTTTCTTACGTTGTGATAATAAGAATTAAATGATCAAACTTTGGTGTAAGGGAGAGGTTAGTATTATTTATTTGAACAAAAGTGGAAGAGGATTAGTCTTATTTTCCTTTTGTTTCTTCAACTATTTCCTGATTTAAGTACTCTGTTAGACCTCTGTGCTTAAATATCTACTCTTCTGAAAGACTGATTCTGTGCCACTGAATTAGTATTAGTATTACGTGTTTATAAACATGCAACCTCTATGCTTACATTATTAATAGGCCCCAGCTAGCTGAGAGAATTTGAAAAATTTTAATCAACCAGGAATTTCTACTTACAACCACAGCACATTCATAAAATTATGTTTTTCAAGACAATTCATTCATGCTAAGCTAAAAGTAGCCTAAATAAACTTTTTTCAAAAATATATAGTATTAGTGAAAAATATTCTCACAGGTTTGTAAGGAAAATCCAAAGGAAGGATATCCAAAGCCATATGTTCTCTGTCTGGGTTCTCTTGGTGAGACTGTCATGACTTTTAATTGCCACTAAGAGAAAGCTAACTAATAGTCTGTATTATAAAGCAATCACTTGTTAAATCATTCTTGAATTTGATTTGGCGCATTTTAAGTAGCCTGAATTTTTATATTCACAAATAGTTTTGGCGATTAGGACACAGAACCAAAAATAATTTGGTAAATTACATTAGCTTGTTCACTTCGCTATGAGCAGCAGGTACGGGAAGAAAAAGAAGGCAAGCTTGTTTATGCTGACCTATAACATGTGCTTGACCAGGGTCTTCAAAAGTTGAGAAGTCTGATTCATGTTTCCTCCTTTCAGGACTTCTATTTAAACTTGCAACAGACTTTGAACTAAAGAGGGAAAAGGAACGTAGGAGGGGGAGGTGTCAATGTAAAAAAAAAAAAAAAATATGGTGAAAATAATAAAACGTCAAAATAAAAACAAACGTATGAAATGTAGAATTTACAAATATGTAGTCTGGGTTAATTATGTTCTTACTTATTAAGTTTTGTGACTCCTGTCAAAGATTCTGTATCAGATCTTGCCATCTGGTGAAATGGTTTTCCTATCACTTCCGCAATCGTTTGTGATGGGGATTCCAGGTTAACAATGACATTTTTCCGATGAGGACAGAGAGAGGCCTGACTGAGATCATGGTATGATTTACTCATCCCTCTAGGCTTTTCTTCCCATGAAGTTTTCTCACTCTTCTCCTTTGCACTTTTTTGCAATGGCTGGTAAAGTGACAGCTCTGAGCAGGATAGCCTCTTCAGAATCTCAGCTTGAACTGACAGAGGTCCAACGGCAAGTTTGTTCAGGGTGCTGCTGGCCAGACTGCCAGTGCTGACTGCTCGTCCCATATTAAATCCTCTAACGGACTCTGCTTGGAGATTCAGGCTCCTAAACGAGGCTCTTTCTACAAGGAAACAGGATTGCTTTACATGATGGAAACACTGCAGTACTTTTATGAGAAGAGTTATTTTCATAAATAAAATACAGCATGCAGTTTTAATCATTTTGATTGTCAGCACAAATAGGGAGCTTTCAAAGGGTGGCAATCCAGGATTTTAAAAAGGAGGCTGGAAGTTCTTGATTTTCATACAATCTCTCCATCCTTGTAGCTTTCTCACATCCAGGGCCTGGTCAGCATTTCCTATTTCATTTAATGATTCCCTTGGATCCAACAATATCTGGGCTTCAGGCTTGCTGACCCCAAATTCCCAATTATGGGTTTCAGTTAGAAATGATAATGACATTTGACAGAAAAATTTTCCACACTAGTAGTGTGGCTGTTAAAATACCAGAAACCAAGGATGGGAGAGACGAAACCTGGATAGGCCAACATGGTGAGATGATACCTGAAAAAAGCTGTGAAGGAGTTTTGCCCGGAGATAAAGTTCTCAATTATTACATTTTTGAAAGCTTATGGTATATTGTGGTGATTGTTGCACAACTCTGTGAATATACTAAAAACCACTGAATTGTATGTACACTTTAGGTGAGTAAATTAGATGGTATGTGAATTATATCTCAAAACTGTTACTAAAAAAAGGGCTTTAATGGTAAATGATTTCCCTTGTTATTTCATTACTATGCCAATCCCATCATGCAACCTTATTGACTTCTAATGACTTAAGTGAGGCATAGGAGCCATGGGAGGATCAAATACTGTCTTCTTGCTCTCAGTTTCTATTAATTAACATGATCAAGGGGCTGGGGTTCTCTTCATGCTTAAATGCCTTTCACTCCTAAATACACACCCAAAGTCTTCTTTCAGAGGCTAAATTTAGAAGTCCTTATATATAATAAGTGCTTAGCTATTCTGTTTTGTAGAACCAATATGTCATGGAAGTATTTGAACATTTGAGGTTCTTAACAAAAGCATTGTATCACAGAATTTTTGCATCAAAATCCCTTCATGTAAATAAAGGACCAGGAGCACAGAATTTTAAATGATTTAGTCGTTCACGTGTTAGTAATCCACCTCATAAGGCACCCCACTTGCCACCTCGCAATGTAAAGTACCAATCCTGTGTGCATTCTAAGAAATACAGCTTGACTACTACATAAAACAGCTACGAAACTTCCTTTTAAAAAAAATGTCAAGTGTTGCTGACTTAAGAGTTTTAGATTGTTTCATTATCTTCTAATTCCTCGGAAAACTGATAATCAATACGTCATATCAGGTGTAAACAGGAAAACACTGAAGGTTTGTAAATAATATTCATGCATTAGGATGGAGTTTAAATAAACATGTCATCATCAGAAGTTGATGTTCTCTATCTGAAGTAGAAGTGGACACCAAATTAAAACACAATAATAATAATAATAAGTAAAAAAATACTTTGGATTAAAGATTCCCAGAAGGATCCTTAGCTTAAAATAGTTATTTTTATTTAAAAAAAATATTTTATTTATTATTTTTAGAGAGGGGGGGAAGGAGAGTGGCAGAGAGGGCTGCCTTTCACCTGCCTCCAGCCACAGACCTGGCTGGAGACCTGACTAGCAATCTGGTTATGTGCCCTGACTGGGGAATCGAACGAGCAACTTTTGCCACCAGCCAGGGCAAAAATACAGAGTTTTTATTAGAGCAGAGAGTATTATTTCTATTTTCTTTTACTTTGAGAAGAGATTGAAAATGCCAAACTGAATCTTACAAGGATTCAATTACCAGCAAATACCTTTACAGCCAATAGTTTCTTCATCCTTAAGGGAAATGTAGACCAAACTTAGGCAGGAATAGGGACAGTTGGGTTTAGGATGTATCTCTTTTGTAAACATCAAGGACTATGCTATTCAAATCTGCTCATAGCCTACTCTTTGGTGGGACTTAAAATATCACAAATATTTATGGGATGGGATCATAAACCATCCAGTTACCTGGTCTACCCTAATGCTTTTCACCTGGAAATAACTGTAACATACTCAGGATGGAATAAATCATTAGAATGAGCCTCCATCCTAATATTAATGTTTCAAATTTGAACTCAAAGGCTTGCAAGTTCCACCTGCAGTCTGCACTCCAAACTTCCTAATCTTTGTGCTCTTGTTCAGTGCCTTTTACTATTTTATAATTCTTTAAGTCAACTTAACTATATGATCTTTTGAGAGGTACTTATTATTGTTATCCCCACAGCCCTGAGAATGGTGTCTTACAAGTAGGAAGAGCTCAATAAATGATTATTAATCTTAATTAAATTCTGTAAAAAGTAGTTATTTGTAAGTTTATCAAAATAGAAAGAGTATTGGATTAGGACTTAAGAGATCCAGGTTCCAGCCTTGTTTGAACCCTAACTTTAAGGTTAGGTGAGACACTACCTCCTCTGAACCTGTTTCCTCATCAGTAAAATTTTGGGCTTACCGCCTCTAAAGTTCTTTCTCTAAAGAAGTGACATACATTTGTGAGCTTTTCAACATCCTATAGATAACATCAGTTATTTTCACTAGTCTAGTACAGGTAGTTAAATGGGCAAGCAGTTACTTCTAAGCCAATTCAAAGGAGAAAATAATTCCTTTGAAGGTTTAACTAAGTCTGGGGGAAATGTAGATAATACCCTCTTAAAGTGCTTTCACATGAGTTCAAGGGTCCACAGCAGCTGGGAGCAAACCATGAGATAAAAGAGAGCATCCCCCTTCATGGTTGAAGAAATGGAGACTCCAAAAAGAGTCAGTTATTTTCCAGTCATACTACTACTACTGTTAGTGACAGCAGTGGTAAAACAAAGATGACAGTGGTCATAAAAATAATGAAATTTATTCAATATTTATACTATGCCAAGTACTTTTAAAGTGCTTTATAGTATGAGTAACCTTATGATGTAAGTATTACCACTTTGATAATCATTTTACAGATAGGGAACTAACACAATGAGTTTAAGTAGCCTGCCAAAATTCAGAACTTGTAAGTAATAGAGTGAGGTTTGAACTCTGGCTTCTGGCTCCATAGTTCATTATCCGAATTATACTGTTAAGATCTATGCTATATTGTTCTTCAGTATAAGAAATGTTAACACACCATTGATGGGTGATGAAAAAACGCCTGTTTTCAAGCTCAAATGTTGTTGACCAATAACGAGCTAACTCATGCTTGTACTCGCATTAGCTTTTGCTATAAAACTGCCGGTCAATGATGTGCTAAACATGAAAGGCTGGCTTCGTAGTTTGTCTTCTGACTCTTTGTTACTATAGCATTCTATACCACATCTATAATGATGTAACCTTCAATTGTTCCATTCTGGTTTGTACTGAATATGAGTCCACATAGACACACTGACAGCCCTAGTAAGTTTGAGATTTCACTATACTTTGAAAATATATAACAGCATACAAATTTTTAAGCAGAGCAAAGGAGAGAAGGAAAAGTAATAATGAGCCTATAGCAGTAGTTATATTTTAGCATGCATAAACATCATTGCTGGGGAAGGCCTATTAAAACAGATTCTAGGGATTCAATGTACAAAGATGGCGATTCACCATGCTACAGGTAGGTTTCTGGAATCTTCATTTGTAATAAGCATGCAGCCCTACTATCTTGATTTTGAAAGGCTGGAAAACATCTGTTCACAGGCTGCCATCACCTCATTCTGAGCCCATGGGAAATATAATTTTTGTAATATTTCAGAATGTGAGAAAGTTTGGATAAAGAATTCACACAGAGCTCTCTTGCACAAGGTCATGAATGCTATTCCATTAAAAAATTTTAAACAAAGTCTTGAGAGAATTTAACTTGAAATCTATAACAATACACTATGCAGAAATACATTTTGTATAACTCTTAATTTCTACATGTGGTCTGGCAAAGTGACCTTTAAATATTTTGATTCTAACAGAGATATTCTTTCAGAGCTGAGTTTCTTCTGCCAGTTCCTTTTCAAAAGAAACTAAAACCACTCTTCTGACTGTTTATATTGGGTACTGTGGTTATTCATCTCAGTCTCTGAACAGGGACACACCCAAGCAATGGGAATGTGCCTCCTCCCCAGACCATTATGGTGTGTAACTTCACCACGCTGGGCGCACACTCCCTTGTCCCCTTTAAAATTCCAGTTCAAGTGCCACCACACAAGTACCCTAGTTTCTGATCTCTCTCTCCTCTTATAGTGACCACAGAGTCTGTATAACGTACTGTTATCATTCAAACCCTGACCCTTTGTTGTGTATTATTTATTGTTTCATGCATATTAATTAGTCTGACCTTCCCGTGTTTAAGTTTGCATGGGTACAAAATATGATCCAAAGTTTTATAATATTTACATCAGCTAGCCTAGTGATAAGTCCAAAATAAACATTTCAATAGGCATTGCCTGACTCATCTGGGGTTCTGTTTTCCAAATGAAGATGAAGTTGAAATCTCAGCTTCATTGATGACATCTTTATACATTTGACTTAGTCATTAACATCTATATATCTTGTGATTTTCACCTTCAACATGGAAATTCTTTAAAAATTTGTGACAAAAACCATGCCTATACCCTGGAGTCATCTGTCATAGTTTACATCTCCTTACCAATGTCTTGGGCATCTTGGTTGCTCTGTCTTGCTCTCATCTGCAGCTGGAACTTATGTTGGGAAGAGCAGAGGTGCAGCAGGTACTGGCATACCTTGCTGTTGTCTGTCTGAAAGGCATGTTTTATTCCATCTGATGTATTCTGCAATGTGATTTTCTTCTTCTGCAATATCAATCAAGGGGTATTAATAATTAGGATATTTTCTTATGACTTTATAACATCACTGAATTTTGTAAAAATAATTAAATTATTTTTATTCTGTAAATATTATTTTTATTTCACATTATAGGCATGAGTATTCCTTGACCTACATTTCATACAAGTATAGAAAAATATAAACCTGCATTACTAAAAATTCTGAAAGTAAAAGATATTACTTGGCACTTTTAGAAAGTGTAGTCTAAATCAGACTATGCACCAGCAAGGAGAACACATTTCCCTTTAATGAGAGTATTGATATTTTTTAGTTTACTGCAATATTTATAAACACCAAAACTATTTAAAAATGAAAGTCCAAGAAATGTATGTCTTGGATCAAGACAATGACATTCAATAAAAAATTAATTTAATGAAACTGCTGGGTTGAAAAATGAATAAATCAATATTTAGTCAGTGATTCTTGCCAAATTTAGGGAAAGAAGGAGAACCTCAGTGAGTCTTATCTCCCAGTGTTTCTTGAAAAACTCTCTCATGTGTAAGAGAGCATCCCAAAATGTTACAACCTATGTGGCAAGGCTTGAAGGTGATCTGTGTGCCTTATGGCTAGCATTCAACCTGCCAGGATCCAAGACTAAAGTCTCTGGAGTATCGCTTAAGTTCGGAAAAGATGGGGCTGAGGAGAGCAATAGGTGGAAAAGGAAACAATCGTAATACAATAATAATAAACAAAAAAATTTTTAACTAAAAAAAAAAGAAAAAAAAAAAAAAGGCCTATACACATTTGAAACACATTCTAAGAGTAATTGATTCTCTCTAAGTGTTAACTGATGAACTGGACAAAAATATACCCAAGGAAATCCAGTTGTGAGAGATGAGAAAGGAATGAAAAAGGTGATGTTTTCACCTCCCCAGAGGCTAGTGGAAGAAAATAAAGAAGGGTAAAAATGAGAGCTCTGTGTAAGGGCAAGCACTTTGGGTGAACTGGCTAAACATAGGAGTAGTCTGCATGCCAATGTGGCCTAATCTCTATTGCACGAGATCTTTAAAAATGAGCTAATCACAGCTAGTTTTTTCTCTCTTTCTCTCTCTCTCTCTTTTTTTTTTTTAAAGATTTTATTTATCTATTTTTAGAGAGAATGGAAGGGAGAAAGAGAAGGAAAGAAACATCAATGTGTAGTTGCTTCTCTAGTGCCCCCAAATGGGGACCTGGCCTGCAATCCAGGCATGTTCCCTGACTAGGAATTGAACTGGTGACCCTTTGGTTCAAAGGCCAGTGTTCAATCCACTGAGCCATACCAGCCAGGACCACAGCTAGTTCTACACATAGCAGGGCTGGATGATAATTCAGAGAATGACAGAGAGGTAGATGATGAATGATCATTTGATTTGTTGCCTTTCAAAATCGATCCAATTAGATTTGTATTTAATTAATCTAAGGTTTCCTCCAGATACTTGCTATGCTAGCATTTCTCTTGAGGAAAGTAAATTAAATCAGGTGAGTTTCTGGTCTTGACAATCTTGAGATGAGAATGGTCTGGGCTTTCCTGAGAGAACATATTGCTGTCTAGTAATCTTAGTGGTATCTCAGAGTTTCGGAGGAAACCAATGAACTAACCAGTAAGTCTAGAAATGATTTCAAAAGTCTCCAGGTTGAGGACTATCCAGAGTCAGCCAAGACCTTGACATTGACATTTTTATAAACATTTTCTGGTAAGACCATATTTCAGCTCAAATATAAACCAAAGATATCAGTAGTTCCTGAATATTACTTGAAAAACAAGTACCTAAATATATTTTTGATTCACCTCAGAGGTTTGCTAATTGCATTTCAATATTCAGATATTGCAATTGTGTTCAAACTCAAAATATGCCTTAATGGGTTTCTTTCATAAACATGATTTTTCTAAAAATCATTTTTCAAACTTTATGTCTATAGAGAGTACACACTTAAACATAAAAAGTTCTGGGATTAGTTCATAAAACCCCGTAAACCTACTACTAAGGACTACTAAGATTCAAATACAGTTGTGAGGGAGCTTTTATTGGGCAAGGCATAGTTCCCTGTGAGTAAAAGTATTTCTCCATGTGAGAAGTTACTACCCTAGAATAAGTTCTGAATTAACAGAGAAGTCAAGGAGGTTGTAATTTAACTGAAGTTAATTAAGCATGTAACCAGCTAGGAATGTATAACTTTTTTTTTTAATCACCTCCTGAGAAAACTAAAAACAAATAAACCTCAATAACACTTCCTGCAGCTAAGAAAGAAGAGCAAAAAATATTAAAACGTATTAGCTATACCGAATGATAGGGTTTAAAGCTTACTTAAGTAAAATCAATTAGTATGTTACATTTGAAATTGACAACACCTATTCAAAGCCCGTTTCACTGTTCAAAACATAGTGAAACGGGCTTAAATTGGACATACTGAAAAAGAAATCTTCTTGGTTTCCCTCCATGGAAAGCGAAGGACCAATGTGCGGACTCCATTGTGAACCTCAAACACAAGGACACCTTTAGAACAGACTCCTAGTAATATTCCAGTTTGTGACTTTTTCTCAGGGTGCACCCGGTGAAAATGAACTCCATATTCTGTCAGCCTCTGGCAGACCTGTTGGAACAATACCATGCAAATTGGTAAAGTGACATAAAGACACAGAACTTGTACCAATGCAGTTTAATATAGAAAGGATAGTCTTTTCAACAAATGTTCTGGAACAACTGAATATTCAGTTGCCAAAAAAATGAATCTTGACCTTCATCCAATGCATGAAAATTAACACAAAAGGAACCACAGATCTAAATACAGGAGTTAAACTATAAAACTTAGAAAATCTCTGTCACTGTGGGCTAGACAAAGATTTTTTGGATGGACCATTAAAAGCATTAGCATGGAATTCATAGTCACACAGATCTGGGTTCAAATGTAGTTTGGCCCCACATAATAGCCATTGACTTTGTGAACATTACATTTCCTCTTTAAGCCTCAGTTGTCTCTTTCACAAAATGAAAATTAAAATACCATGGTTTTAGTCAGGAATAAATAAAATGAGATAATGCATAGTATCATTTTTTGGCATCTTGCTTGCTTCGATAAAGATACAAAGCTCATCATTTGTAATCCTGAATGCTTACCTTCAAAAATTCTAACTCCGTCTCTTTTTCAGTAGCTCCTGCATAGGTATTATGCAATTTGGGTAATTCTTCTTTAATATAGGATAAATCAAGTTTCTCCATCACTCTGGGAGGCAAATAATGCTCCAGTCTAAAATAAGACACACCATGAACCTAGAAAGGACAATGTTTCTGTAAGTAATTCTGTTTGCCTTCTTCCTCTTATTCTAAAAGTTCTTGCCTCAATCAAAAGATAAGATACTTCAATTTATACTTCTTCTCTCTGAGGAGTTTCAGAGGAAATACAACAGTCTTTTTATTCAGTCAAGTAGAATGACTGAACTGACTGGCAAAGTTGAGGAGAGACTGACAAGAGCCAAATGTCACTGTAGTCTTTGAGTGGCAGTCTTCTGCCCCTTGTTTCCTCTTAGATTCATTTATGTTCTATACAGTGAGCTCTGTGAGGTTCTCAGCCTGTCACTGCATGGATCTATATAGAAAGCAGAAGACTCTTTTAATCCAGATTTGGCTAGTAACTCTGTGTCTAGTGTCTATCAGTTAGAAATTGGGAAGAGAAAGGGTAAGTGCTAGATATCTAAAACTCTGAGATGGGGTAATGAAAGAAAGAAGAGAGGGAAGGAAGGGTGGGAAGAAGGAAGGAAGGAAGGAAGGGTGGGAGGAAGGAAGGACAGAAGGAAAGAAAAGCAATCCCACATTGTATGATTTAATGTAATCAATGTACATGGGGGACTTGGTCATTTTGAAGTATTAAAATATACTCAAAAATCTCTAGATCTAAATAGCAAACACCTCAGCCAGGTTTAATCTTCAATTATGCTGAGGATAAGAACACGAATTCAAAGTGGTCCCAGAGAAAATAATAAACCTACCTCTGGCTGATAATCTCCATACTCAGCCTGGAGAGCCAAGGATGCCAACAATAAGGAAGTCTCATCATCACAGTGCGTCCTTTCCTCCAAGATATCTTTTCGCAGCTGAAGGTAATACTGATGACAGGTCAGAGTATGTCTGGAAAGTAAATACAAACAAAAGATACCTAGGCTTTATCCTCAACCTTGGGGTAATTATTATTATTGATAAGTACATTAGGTCTACAAAATAGTTTACTACTAGGCTTTTAAGCCACAATAATTTAATTAATTGTGTTGAAGGAATTCTTTTATGATAAAGAAAATATTATCATTGATCAGCTCAAATAATTCAGTATCAATAAACTAAAAGGTCAAAAGCCCAAGGGTCAAAAACAGAAAACTAGGCATGGGCTGGGTAGCTCAGCTGCTTAGAGCATCATCCCGATATGCCAAGACTACAAATTCAATCCCTGGTCAGGGCACATGTAAGAAGCAACAATGAAGGCACAGATAAGTGGAACAACAAATCAATGTTTCTCTCCACCCCACCCCACCCCCGCCTTCCTATCTTTCTCCAATGAAATTTAAAAAAAAAAGGAAAAAAGAAAAATAGAAATTCTTTGTACACTCACTGTATTAGAATAACATCATCCATGAAAAATTTAATTCGGAAAAACAAAGTAAAATTAACAGTGGCTTTGTTTTTTTTCTTTGGTTCTTCTTTCCATCCCTCTGGGGCCACTTTGGTTAATTTTAAATCAGGATCAACAAAAAAATATTCATTATCTAAAACAGAATAAAAACATTCAGATAAAATAAAAATACTTTTGAAGCTGTACTGTGAGACTACTATAGATATGTAAGTCACAAAGTTCAGTGGATGTAAATGCTGAAAAAATATGTGAACTGACCCATTTTCAGTTATCAACTGACAACACTTTTAGAAGATTGTATATTTTAGAATATAGGCAAAAGAAGCTGATGTGAAGATTCAGAAATAGGGTCCTACTATATATTCAAATTCATATTAGCAAGACACCAACTTCCAGAGTACATACATAGGTAATTGACATATATAATTTCCCCTAAAATATAAAAATTAGAATCTATTTTAATAGATTCTATAGGTATAAAAAGTTAACTTGTTGTCAAGTTTTCATATTATATCCTGAATTTAAAATGTCTTGATACCTTTGAGGGTAGCTAAAGCAAACAAATGATGTTCCACTAAGCCAATATGGGCCACAACCATATCAAATACATCTTTACATATAGTTTTGGTATCACAGGTCAGTTCCAGTCTCTGCCCACTCAGAAGCATGACATTTACTTTTCTTCGGTTATCCTCATTCTTCCCTTTCTTGTTCTACAATTGAAAAAAATGAATGGCATTTATTAAAGTAAATTTTATAAGAATTTCAACTGGTTTGTTTTTAAATCATCACTGAAATTGTTTTCTAAGAGTGACACAAATTGATTTTCTTACTTACAAGGATTGATTGTGGCAAATCCAAAGATACAAAAGGTTCGATTGTCATTTTCACAAACTCAGGTCCAAAGAAGTTCTGCAAATCACACAAGTAAAATTAAGTTTTACTCTTTATACTAGCTCTTTCCTTGAAAGGAAATAATGTGATAATAAAAATAAACTATGTGTAAAACCACCTGATTAGAAGTAGGTGAAATGCAACATATGTAGAAACTTTCAATAAAGAATTATAGTGGAATTTACCAAAAACAAGGATGGAAGGTGTCTTACATCACGTATGAATAGGAATTTTTCCTCAGCTCTGTTTTCTACCAGTGATGTCAAATGTAAAGCCGTGTACAGTTCTACAAGTTTTTCATTTTCTGGACTCCAGGTAAACTTAAGACTCTCAGAAGAGTAGTCTTAATTGTTGAAGGCATATATACATAGAATGAGCAAACTCATGAATGTGGTTTAATATTGCTAATGTGTGAAATGACTGAACAGAATCTCACTGGTTACAAGAGTGACATTCAACTTGTCCTAAGACAAATCAACTCATCATTTAAAAAAAGATACACAAGCCCACCTGTAATCATGTTCCTGGAACCCAGTGACACTGTATTCTTTTATTCTAAATAGTGACAACCAGGGATGGTATAAGTTTCCCAGTTTCTGGATACCACCATTGCCTCAAGTAAGGAAAACAGTATCTCAGGAGCTGGGGGAACTCAGGAGAGGCTGAAAGTGGAGTCCACACACCCTGCACTCACTGCTTCTCAATCTATTCTTTCCCTTGACCCCCTGTATACACAGAGATTGTTGCCAAATAGGAAGAACTGATTGAGGAGACAGCTTAAAACAAGATTGACTCCAGGTGGGTGCAGGGTCAGAATAGATTGAAAAAGTTATGTGCAAATGGGCAAAACTAGGAGGAATGTAGGGCTATAATCTTGAGGTCAAAGGTAGCTGGTATGTGTGTTTGAACTAATGGAGGTTACTGAAGTTTTATTTTGATTAGTTTCTTCTTTGCATTTGGCTATACAGCTCATTTGGTTATTTGTAGTGGGAACTCTAGATAATTAGCCCAGTGTGGAACATGTGACAGATACCATTTAAGTAAAAGTTTAACATTATGGGTTTGTTAATAATCAACAAACAAGGATAGAAATAGAGTATAAAAGTGAGAACAGTTTGCCATGGGAAACCTAGAATCTAATATAGATCAACTAAAGCAACAGGGTATCAACAAGTTAAAATGTGTCTGCACCAAGAGTAATATAGAAAAAAAATGAACTAAAAATTTATGTTTTGGGAAAGAACATTAGATGGTTATGAAATTGTTCCTTCAAATACTAGTACTCTTCTTCACTTCCTAAAACATACCCTTCCTGCTCTTTTCAGAAGACAACGACAAAACAACAACAACAAACACGTCACTATGTGGCCCTTTAATGGCCGGTAGTTCAAATTCTCTAGTTGTAGATAAAGCATGTCTCTGACAACATATTTTTGAAATAGCAAGATATTGGCTGCCTGTAAGAAAGCACAGGTTTTTAGAGAGATAACATTATAAAGGTATGTTTACCTTCCATTTATGAATCTCTAATGAGCCAAAGTTCTGCATTCATTCTACGATTTAGGGAAAAAATGTGTATTTACATTTTATGTGTGCCTTTAATAATTGGAAGCCATTGCTAATTAGTATGATATACTGCTTACTGTCTAATTTTGACAGTTAATAATAGACTAATTTGAAGCCCTACTGAGTATCTTTCTATCAGGTTAAAAGAAATTCAGTTATGTTTCATCGTAATTTAATTACTTAAAAATTGGACAGTACCTTATAAATTACAACCCAATTCCACATTTTAAAAATTAGCACAACTGGGGCACAAACAGGTTTATAAGTTTACACAAAGTCATAAAATAGCATTATTAACAACAGCATCCAAGTACTCTAATTTGTAGTCTGAAGCAATACCATCCAATACTCTTTCTTCTGCTTCAAAAACAATGAGAGAAATTTGAATCTTATCAGCATTGGTCAAACAAATAAGCTTTTCAGATACTTCTTTGAGACAAGCAACAAAAAGCAATACAGAATCAGGAAATATACTTTCTTAGTGTAGAACAAAAAAGAAAAAAAATCACTCCAGATTTTATCACTTTTATTAGTATTTATTTTGCTTTTGACGAACTACTTGTAAAGGAGCAAAACTAATGAGGCTGCCTCACCTACCAAATTGGTGACAATTAAAAAAACATCATAATATGCAGTGTAGGTAAGAATATGGTGAAACAGGCATGATCATAAAAGCATAAATTGGCACAAACTTTCTGAAGAGCAATTTGACAACATGTCAAATGTCTTAAAAGGTGTTTGCCTTTGACTTGGCTATTTTACTTGAAGGAAGGTACCTGCAAAAGACTGAGCTATAGATGTTCAGAGCACGGCTTGCAATAGCAACAAAGACAATAGCAACGAATTAGAAAAATTTTAAATGTCCAATAATTGGAAACTTATTAAGGAAATTATAGTACATGGTAAATTCATTAAATGGAGTACTTTACTGCCCTTAACAATAATATTATAGAAGTTATAAAATGTTCAAGTTACTTTACATGAGAAAGTCTGCTCACTTTGAGCTTATGTTTAAAACAAAAATAAACTAACTAATCACAATAAAAAATCCCCCACAGATATAAGATGCACATTGTTTTTTCCTTGTTTGGATATTGTAATATGAGGATATAATACATGGAGCTAACATGACTATAAAATGAATTACTGTCATAATTATGAGAATGACAAAGCAGAAAGACAGAATGTCCTTGATAACATTCTTGAGATTCTGAACCAACCTTGAACATCTATCTCTGATCTTCTTAGTTGTTTTTTATTAAAAAATAATCCCCACAATACTGAATAAAGCCAGCTAACTTTAAGGATCACACAAATACTTTTAAAATATACAGTTAATAAAATATACAGTTAAGATACTCTAAACCCATCTAATGTTATTTTAAAAATGAAATAATAAAAATAGCTAAATGTTTATTTTAATATCAACCAACAAGCTTTTTACATCTATAAAATTAACATGTGATTTCAATTTTATCTGCAGGCAACTTTAGGATACCTACAGAATATTTAAAAGTTCTTTGCAAAACATTTCCCTGTGAGACTAACTTCAGATGCAATAACCTTAGAATCAACTTACCCTCAGTTTTCTTTGGGTCATGGCTGTTTCTAGGGCCATTTCTCTTAAAGGATCCCTGGTGATATCAAGCATAGAAGCTTTGATTGTGTCCCCTGGATACAGGCTCAACCGAGACTGTCTAAGGGCCATTCTAGCCTGGAGCTGCATCATTTCTTCCTCCTGCCGTTTTAGCATGATCTCTTGATTAATTAAGTTGCCTTCAAGGGGTGTTTCATATTGTCTGCTAAAGAGAAGAGAGAATAGATAGGGTTGGGAAGAAAACAATTATTTCAAGTCTAATCAAGAAAAAAACATTCTAAATAAGGAATCAAGAATTTAGCAAATGTTATTTTTGTCATCTCAGAAGAACCCTTGTAGTAACACTTAAGTTCTACTATTAGTTATTCATATAATATGCTGTCCCATTTTCAGTGGGTAGATCTATTTCCTCGAACTCTTCTTTGAACATTAAGCATCACATGAAAACTGCTTCCCCTGAAGTTCTCAGACTGGGGGTGTTTGATTCTTATAGCCCTGAACTATACTGGGCCTGGTGCTGGATTTGAGATTCCCCTTAATACTTATTTCAACTTTCACATGATTGGCCATCCTCCTCCAACAGCCCCCAGCTTCCCTGAAGTACATGCTATCAGTTATACCATCCACTGCTCTGCTTTGCTCTAGACGTTTATTGTACTATTGGTCCTTATTCATTAATGATTTAAATGCTTGCTCAGTCTTTTTCTTCACCTCTACTTCTGTCATCATTCATGGTGCGGAATACATAGACTGAGGAGTCCTCCAACACTCTGGCCTCCTCCATGCAGCCAGCAACTCCCATGGTCATGCTGGGTATTAGCAATAATCTCTAATAATTCTCTACTACCTTCTCTATATAATCTCATTTTTTCTAGCTCACTTCCTATAAATAGTCTTTTCCAAATAATTCATCGACTCCATCAGAAATTTTAATTTATTAACTCCACCACTTCCTCTCTGGCTACTACCCCTCCCTCTCTTGCCTTCACCTTACCTGAAATCAAAGGCCAATCATTAAAATTACACCTTTGCATAAACCTGAACTCTCGTAAAACTGCAGAACCATGCTGATGATCTCGTTGGCTCTCAGCACTGCCTGTTGACTCATTTTCTTAAGATAACTATTTTATATTGTTTTCTCTTTCCTTTTTTCCCTTCCAAAGTTCCAATACTATCTCCCTCTTCCTCTCTCAACTGGTAACTTTTCTTCAATTTTCTTGGGAAAAAAAAGAATCAATCAGGAAATAACTTTCTCATCCTTATACCATCAAATTTCTAAATTTATAGCCATGTGATCTGCTTCTCTTCTTTTACAATGGATGGATGTTCTGCACATTTACGTAGGGCTAAAGCCTCTATCGCACATAGGATTGCTCCCCTTACCCTACTCAAAGGCTTTGCTCCTGCCATTACCCTCTCACAGGCATCAGTAGTCTGGTACACCAGGTTCTTCTCATTAGCATAAAAACATGCTGTACTACATCCTACTCAGAATAATATCCTCTTTTAGACTATCCCATTTTCCTGCTGTTCTTTAGAGTAAATCTTTTCAAAACTGTCATTTAAATTTTATCTCACCCAGGCTGGTGGCACAGTGGATAAGGCACCAGCCTGCAAACCCAAAGGTCACTGGTTCGATTCCCCAGCCAGGGCACATAACCAGGTTGCAAGCCAGGTCTCCAGCCAGGTCCTTAGCTGAAGGCAGGTGAAAGGCAACCCTACATTGACGTTTTTCTCCCTCTGCCTCTCTCCCTTCCCCTCTCTCTAAAAAAAAATAAATAAATTTTATCTTTATCTCCCACCCTCTTGGATTCTGATCAATAGTTTTAGTTCCTATTATTCCACCAAAACTGGTCACAAAAATAACTGACCTCTATATTATCAAGGCCCAAGGATAATTATAAATTTTTATTTTACTTAAACTCTAAGCACCATATGACACAGTTGTTCATTTCTTTCTCTTCTTGAAACACTGACTTCTGGAAACCATTTTCTTTTTATTTTCTTTCTGCTTAACTGGTTCTTCCTTCTTCATGTCTTTTGCTGGATCCTCCTTCAATCCTAATCTCTTAATGCTAGACTACAACAGTGCTCAGACCTCCAGATTTTTCTAGTCTCTTTCTACACTCCATACGTATGTCTCATCTAGTCACATGGCTTTAATTACCTTATATGTTCTTAAAACTCCAGTCTCTTCCCTGATTTCTAGCTCTATTCATTTGCCTAGGTGAGCGTTCAACTTGGGATGTTAATATACGTCTTTAGCCTAATATATCTAAAACTAAATTCTTGATACTTTCCTCCACATCCAACCCTTCTCTTAATCATTCTCTGGTTGCTTAGCACACAACTGGGAGTGATTCTTGATTGTTCTTTCTTGAAAATCTCACATCCAATAGAGCAGCAAATCCTGAAGGCACAACCTTAAAGATACCTATATCTGACTCTATCACTAACAACCTGTGCGGTATGAAGCCAGCTCACTGAGAGGGCTGTAATTACCTCCTTCTTTAAACCAGTTCTTCACAGAATAGACCTACCTGATCCCATTTAAATGTAAATTAGATCCTAGTTCTCCAAGCTTTCAACCACCCATCGGTTTCCATTATACTTAGAATAATACCCACTGTGCTCACTTTAGCTTCTGAGGTCTGAATGATTTGGGTCCTGATTGCTGTCTACCTTTCGCTTTCTGCTGCAGCCACACTGCCCTTCTTGCTATTCCTCTAATACGCAATGCATCTTCCACACCTCTGGGCATCTCCCACACTTCTGGGCCTCCGGGCCTCCGCTCTTTCTGTTCCCTTTCTCAGGCACACTCTCACTCTTGATATGCATGGCTCACTCCCTCACTTCACATAGTTTTCTGTTCAAATGCCACCTCTTGGGAGATGCCTCCTCTGATCACCCTGCCTATGTAAAATAGAACTTGGACATCATACTCTTGTCCTGTGGATCCCTTCAGCCTACTTTATTTTTCTTCAAAGCAGCAACACTGTCTAATGGTGTATCACTTACTCGTTTTTCAGTGGTTTACTGGCTATGCCTCAGCCCTAGAAGGATCCTTGGGATACTTTTTGTCTTGTTCATGACTCTATTCTGCAGTATCTGCAAGTGCCAGTATATTGTAGGTGCTTAATAATTATGTATTGAGCAAATGACTGAATATAATGTTACTACTCATAAATCTCGCTTAATGGGAGTCAAGAATAATTAAAAGAATTTGAATCATAGATCTTAATCCACATGTTATTTTTTTAAATCAAATGTATTATCTTTCTTCAAATTATTTTATACCAGGGCTACAAACAGGTAGTAAAACAATGATTATCATTTTGTCTCTCCCACCTGATTATTTGGTAGGAATTCCTATAAGGACTGAAAATCTTGAATGACAAACAAACAAACAAAAAGCTTAGAAAATCTGAATCAGTTAGGAATGAATAAATAGGTTGTTTTGAGTCAGAAAAAAAAAGTTACCTCATTGAGTGGACAGCCACAGAAAGCAGTGGGAACTGTACTATGTATAAACTGTACTTCAAAAGTGAACAGAAAAAAACTAGTGATACTCTTTGGCAAAGAGCTTTAAATACCCTTTCTGATCACTGAAAGACACTTTTTGATAGCTCAGAATCCAAATCTTACTCATTCTGTGGCATCTGACTCATAATTTCCTGTTCATTTTCCTCTACCCCTGTTTTACAAATCAATAGCACTGTCTGGATCTGTTTTTCCATTTTATTCTAGCTAAAGGGAATGGAAATTTTTATAAAGAACCATGCAACATGTTTAAATATAGCACTATTTATAGATCTAACAAATATGAGGCCTAAAAAACAAAGAAAGATCTGATTACATAGAATGTGTTAAGGATGTTATCAGAAACTTTTGTACACATTCAAAAAATTCTGTATTTGAATAAGGAATTTGGATAGTATTTTATAGTTAATGTGTTTTTCTGTGGGAAAATAAAATAATGAAAATGGGTAGTCCCATTATAAAATTAGATTTTAGCATCTTAAATAAAACATATATACAGATCTAACAATATACTTCTTGTAATATTTTTCTTTCACCTATACCTTTTATCTAAGGTAGATATTATGAATACCATATTGGGTTTTTCTCTCTTAAAAGTGTGAAATACATGGACAACAGGTGGGATTGACTTTGGGGGGAATGGGTGGGTGGGGAGGGGGACAGAGGGGAGCAAAAAGGGGATGGATGTAATACAATAACAATAAAATCTAAAAAAAAGATACTGTATTGGCCAAAAAGTCTGTATGGTTTTTTCTGTAAAATAAAAGATCCATTTTTCATTTTCACCAATAACTTTATTCATTTGAATATTTTGAGTATGTTGGCTCTTTCCTGTAATTGGCTTTTAGCGGGCCAGGGATGCTTCTGAACATCTTCCAATGCCTAAGAAAGCCCCACAGCAAAGAATTATTTGGCTAACATGTCAATAGTACCAAGAAATTTCACAAACCACTTTTGACATGTTTGATCAGTCACAGCATCTTCTCCCATATACTGCACAAATTTTTTCTTGAGTTTCAGTTGCGTTTTCACCTTTCTTGAAATAATAAAGCATAATACACCAAAAATGTTGTTGTGTTTTTCCATCTTCAATATTAAAATAGCTGCACAAAAATCCACCAATTTAAACACTTTTTAAAATGCATGCTGATATGACAGCTGTCATGATATAATCTAAAAAATAATTTTGAATAAAGATAAAGGCAACTAGTAGAGCTATTTTAAGGAAAAAATGTAATGGACTTTTTGGCTAACCCAATAGTTTTACTAAAATATGACTTGATGAACTAAAGTGGCTTTGATATTAATGTTTCCTCCATAAAACTTAGAAACAATATAACTAAGATACTTTTTTTAAAGATCTTATTTATTATTTTTAGAGAGAGAGGAAGAGAGAGGCAGAGAGGGAGAGAGGCATCAATGTATGGTTTGCCTTTCACCTGTCTCCAGCTATGGAGGCTGGAAACTGCAACCTGGTTATGGGCCCTGGCTAGGAATTGAACCAGTGACCTTTGGGTTTATAGGCCAGTGCCTTATCCACCAGCCAGGGCTTAGGATACTTGAGACTTTTGAGGTACCTTATCAAGAAAATTGAAATAAGACACACAAAATGATTTATTTTTATTTGGAGTCATGTTTTTATTTAGTCATGTTTTTTATATGACTAACACACTGACTATAAATAAAATCAATTTTAAAACACACAATTCCAACAGTTCTTCTAGTTGTTTTTCTACTCTTACTTTTGATCAAGCTAAATGGGCATATTAACTATTCATAGGTTTTGGCCAAATTACATATATAGAGCTTAGTGCAATTCAATATTACCCAAACACTTTTGCTTCTTTCAAAAAACTGTGTAATATCAAGAATAGATCTGTCTTTGTCTTTTATATTTTTGTTCGAAATGACCAAAATGGGGGTCATCACAATTACTATTACCACACAGGGTTATAGTAATATAAAATGCAATTATGTAAATATAACATCACTTTAGGTAAATGAGTACCTACTAGAGCTTTCCTCAAGTAAAATAAAATGGCATGGACTATTTTTAAAAGGTATAAAGGACAAGAAAAAACTATGTAAGTTTAATAAAAACTGGAACATTAAAGATAGTTTTAGTACAATGAATTTAATTACTGGGAGTCTAAACCTTTAATCACATGGCTAGGGTTACCTGGGCTATTAATAGTATACGGGAGTGAAACAGTGTCTGCCAGAATTAACTAAGGGGCCAGTTTTTGTTAATTTCCAAATGGTTCTTCTGTATATGGTGGCACATGAATTAAACAAACTGAGATAATGAGTTTATAGGATTCTCACAGTTGGAAGTAAATGTTGAAGCAACCTCTGGTTCTCTAATAATCAAATTATAAATTTCAAATTAATGCTTAACATTAACAACATCCTTTTTTTTTTCATGTAAGGGACTTGTATATGTATGAAAAGAATACACATCAATATATTCACCACTGCCTTGACACTTTTCAGTTTAAATAAAGTAAATCTATAATACCACCATCCTAAGTATAGAACAAGAATAACACCTAATACCGGGTAAAAAAGCTGGGTATTTCAGTATGAAAATGAACTCTAATGGGTTTTAAAAAGTACAAAATAGCCCTGCCTGGTGTGGCTCAGTGGACTGAGCACCAGCCTGCAGATTCAAAGGCTGCTGGTTCAATTCCAGGTCATCACGCACTCCTGGGTTGCAGGCCAGGTCCGCCACAGCAGGTATGTGAGAAGCAACCAACCCATGTTTCTCTCACACATTGTTTCTCTCCCTCTCTTTTCCCACTCACCCTTTCTAAAAATAAATAAATAAAATATTTAAAAAAAATACAAAATAACCTCTTTTAAACCAGGAGAAATGTAGTGAATAACTAACTTTTTACATAATAGATTACTAAATAGTAACCTACTCATTATTCACTTAACAAATAATACTCAGTGAAATCCAACTTGTTGAACCTGTTCAACCTTTTGAAAGGTTCTCACACATGTTTAATGCCATGCCTGCAGAATTTCTTGTAAGTTCTTTTATATTCATATTGATATTTCAAAAAATCAAATACAAACTAAAAATATTCAGAGCCAATTCTACTTTTAAAAGATTCCAATAACTAAAATTTGAACTATAACAATGTCTTTCACATAACTGAATATATTTCTGAGAATTTAAAGAGGATGAAAAGGAAACTGGAGAAAATAGAGAAAAAAAAGAATAATTTTTTAAAGTTCTACTTGATTCAAATAAAACAAATAAAAACTGTCACTGGAAATATATTATTACTTTTTCAGTGTCACATACCTTGGTCTGTGTGAGTGGCCTTGACTTGGAATTTCATCTACTCCTGAGAGACCAATGTTGGATTCAAACCTCTTTGAAGCTTCACTTTTTCTCACTAATTGTAAATTTAAAAATAGCACAGGTGATAATAATATGAATAATCTTATTTGAAACATAAAGCATTTAGCAGACAGATTCATATTCGTCATGTTCATATAATCAAATTAATGACAATGTCATTATACTCTAGAAGTAAGTCATGTTATTTTTAAAGACAATGAATTATTTTGTATATTATGAAAATGACTATGTTATTGTCTGAAGAAGTGTTAATAAGCTCCTATAATATTGTTAAAATGAGTAACTGGAATCTTTTTACAATTCTTAACTTTTATATAGAATTATTCTTTTGCCACCTCATACCTCAACATCTGAAAAACAATCATGGTTTCTTAAAAACATTTTGTTGTTGAGATGCCTCTTACCTTGTCTGAAATCTGATTCAGAGGAAATAATAGATGGACTTTCACTGGAGGTACTAAAGATATCACTGTGGTAAGTTTTGTACCTTCGAATTGGTTCTAAAAGAGTGAAAACAAACATTAGAAAGCAAATCTATTAGCTGTTCCACAGAAATCAAGTAAGAAATTATGTTTACTCCTGTGAGACTAGAACATTTGAAAAAATGCTTTAAATTGACAGATTGCTGGGTCGTATTCAAACAATGTGATTCTCATTTTGAGTCAGTATAGCACACTAGGCAAGAGCCTGGACTCTTTCACCAGGGTGCATGGGTTTGAATCTCGTTCCACTAACTGCTAGGTGTGTGATCTCAGGCAGGTAGTTTAACATTCTCATCTCATATTATAATTCACATTATAGAGAGTGAACATTTCAGAAGCAAAAATCTGAGCATATTGCTACATTTTTTAACCTTCTTCAAACTAGTATCTTAAATACAATTACCTTGATAGTCAAAGCCTTATATAATCTGATCATCAACTACATGTATAGATACTGTAAAATCACAGGGTTCACTTGTTAGAAATAGATGAAAAATCTAGACCTCTTTTTTCCTACTCCCCAAACCATACATATATATAAACATTTACATGGAACTTTAAAAACTTAACACAGGCAAAACCCTTGTTCCAATGGCCTCACCACCATCTACTTCCCCAGGCAAATAACGAACTTATGTTCCAAAGATACAAATAAAACTTTTAGGTTCCTTCCTGAAAGAGACCCTCTTGGCTAGAAAGCTGTCACTCACTCACTCCCACCCACACCTTTAAACCTAAATATTTGTTCTTTTGCCTTTAAGAGGAGCCTTAACTTCATTACGAAAGCTTTCATGACCACCTAAAAGCAGAGTTGGACAATGCTTCCCTTAAAAAGATTGTGTCTTTTTTAGATGTACATCTGGTATCTACTAGCAAATACAAAGTAAGTATATTTTTTGAGTGAATATGAATGAATGGATGAAGGGGTGAACGTAAGTGTTATACAAAGGTAACTGATGACCTTCAAAAGGGAGTACTATTTCCATTGCACAGACAAATCAGAGGTCAATCAAAAAGGGTTAAAGGATCAGCTGATAAGGAATTCAGAAAATGAGTATACATTATTCTTTCAATTAGTTTAGGGGTTTAAGAAAGGGAAAATTGTTTTTTAAAGACAACGATTAAGCAAAGTCTTTTTGGCAGAGCGTAATGTCTGAGCATGATTTTAGGCAGTGGTTAACAAGCCTGTGGATTGGGGGAGATTGACATTGTAAAGCATAGTGGGGAAAACTGATGAAAAAATGTGCTGAGGAAAACAGGAGGAGATGGGAAAAAACCAAACACACATAGAATGGTTAGTTGGCAAGGCAAAAGAACCTTTTCTTCCTAAGAGGAAGAAATGGTAGACAAGGGGAAAGTAAAAATACAGATGGAATTCCAAGATACTACTCATATCAGGAAGTTGACTTACTCCCAGTAATAAAAAGTGAATCACTTCCTGGGAACTTATTTGGCTGGGATCTTGAAAAGAGTAAAGAATGTGGTAAATCAACAAAAACCACATAAAAGCTTTTCTATAGCCATGAGAGTTCAGATTAGGCTAGAATGCATGAATTGTATTGAAATCAATCAGAATGGTTTTGTGGCTTTTCTTGGCAACTAGAGAAAGTAGGCCATGGGAAATACCTAGATCTGAGTGGGTGACATGGACTGTATGGCAGCAGATAATCGAGGTATGTGTGGGATTCGTTTTCACTAGTTTGCAAACTTGAGATCAGAGACTTCACAAAATGAATTACTCCTTGTGCTATCAGCTATTTAATAGAAACTCTTTAAAAAAAATGAATGAATGAATGAATGAATGAATGAATGAAATACTTAAATGGCACTGTAAGAATCAGGCTTGTAGAACAAGGACTGAAATAATGGCTGGAAAAACTGGGAGATCATGCTGAGACAATGCTGTCAATGAAGGAGAAAAGAAAAGGGGTAAGTGACTGGCCATGCACTTGAGAGGAAGACAATGTTTCCCTGGAGAAGTAAGACTAATATAGCGAACTCCTCCTTGGTCCAGCTTTGTATATATAGTCAACATGAGTAACAGGTAATACTACAGTAAATGGAAAGAATTGTAGAATTAAAAGTCCAAGCATTTAAGAGTATTTTTTTTTAATGGTTCCCTTGTACTAGAGAAATCTAATGTTATGGAAAAATATAATTTTTTAAAAAAATCCTCTGGTTTAAGATGAATGTGACTTGAAAGGACTGCAGATGTCAAACAAATACTTTTATCTGATATTATTTTATTTTAATAAACATAGTTAAATGATTACTTAAAAAGAATGGTCATTTTTTCCAAGGAGCACCAAAGAATTTTTTGTTTCATTTTTATAGAACTCCTATGCTAAAATTTTTGAGAAATTTTCCCAAGGTAGCTTAACCAAATTACAAACCCAGTATTGCATTGCAACATACAGGGCAGTCAAACCAGCAAGGCCAAGGAGAGGTCCAGATGTGCAGAGACAATAGCTTACAAAGTAAAACAGGAAGTCACAGTGAATCTACAGTATGACTTTAGTAGAAAACTTCAGTCACTGGGATGTTACACCATGCAATGATAATCTTACATGCCATATTAAATGAATTTACTGTTTCATTAACTAGTTGTGCAAAGTGGCTATAAGATAGTAAATAAATTGTAATTTTCATTCTTTGATGGTGCTTTAATTAGATGTTCTTATATTATTTTATATGTTCATATTTCCTTTCTCCAGCAGGCCTGTGTTTTGTTCCTTTTTTCCCTTAGTTTACTCTGACAATAGTATTAAAATTTTCAATTCTTGGGTTCCATCTGTAAGACAAATTAAGGTAACTATCTCCTTTTAAAAATATAATAATAAATCATCTTCCCTTGATGACCTATTGGTTTGTAAATGTTCTCAGGACCACACCTGGGGACAGCAAATGGAAATGCCTCAGGATGCTGGACTGTTTTGTAGAACTAGGGCACCAGCTCTCCTGAAACACAAACTGAATGACTAGCTTGGCAGGACTGTTAAGGGTAAGAAGACATTCTCCCCATGCTAAGATTGGAGTAGCGTTGGGTACTTTTGTTAATTAAAGTGGTAGGAATATTTTTTGTGAGATTCTATATTCTGAAATACATCTACCAAAATGTTGTTAGCCACGTTCCTTTCCTGTAATGGCATGGCAGATATAACTGGACTCAAATTCCCAGGCAATGTTTACTATTCAAATCAAGCTTATAATAAGATTATAATCAGATTGATGTTCTCAATCTAATTTACTACTTATTCACGCTTACAAGAAATGTTAGCCTTTGTAAGTATAGGCTTTCCATTTCCAAATTAAGTAATAAATACCATTTCAGAAATTATTATAAAATTTTATGTCTTTTACTATGAGTATCTTATATTAGTGGTATACACAGAGGGGTCCATTTTTATGTTTATAGGCCATGTGGACAAGAACACTCACCGGCTTTTTGAGATGACCAGCTTAAAGGCATGCAGTAGACACTCACCAGAAAGACAGCAGTCCCTTCTCTGTTTGGATTTGCAGAAGGGCAATCTCTAATTTTCTATAAGCTGTTCTAATAGTATTTACAACTGTTCTTTTTGGAGGATCCAGGTAGCACAAATGTTTACTATCTATACTTAAATCTATAATATTAGCACTTTAGATTTGGTCCAGATCTCAGAAATGCAGTATTAACTGAATGATTTAAAAAAACAAACTTTTTATTATGGAAACTTCTGAACAGATGAGAAAACAGAACAATAAAGTCCTCTCACAGTCATCTCCCAATATCGACAAAACCCCATGGTTGGTATTTCAATTAGAAAGTTTCAGACTATGTTTTAAAACAAAGAGCTCTATGTATTTCTTTAATATTATAGAGTTTTTTGAATGCCAAAATTCTTGAAGCATGTACAATGGCTGTATTAAGAAATTCAAATAGACTTTCTAAATTTAAACTTTCATTATTACAAATGCAGAACTAAATTTTAATTTACCTTTTTTGGGATAAAATTATCCCACAATATCTAACTTTGGTTTGCAAATTTCTTATCTCAGCTAGTAAATATTTCAATTAATCCTACATCATATGAATCACTGTACTACAGTCCATGTAGGGTCACAATTATTCTTCATTTCACTAGGTAATTTCCTTCTTGACCTCCAATGAATACTTAGTTTGCAAATGTGTAGAAATAATAAAAGTGCAAAAGAACAAAAGGGAGAATAAAATCAGCCTGGACATTTATCACCAAATCAGAAGCCCAAAACTGAGTGCGTGCAAATATACGTATATAAACACACATAACATTTGGGAATATATTCTCTCCAAGATACATTTTGTGGAATAGTGGTGAGAAAAATAGAGACTACAGGAGAATGGCTTAAAGAATTAACATTTGCATAGGAGTCTAGTTAATAGTGATTTCATAACCATATGTACTTTGACATTTAAAGATATTTTAAAATTTCTATTAGTATCTTCTATAATTAAGAGAATGAATACTAATTGTGTCAAATGCAAGACATAAAAACCTGACAAACACTTTATTATCCTTTAACTGTAATCTGATACTCTACACAAACTCACTTCAGCACTAATATCATGACTCCACTTAAATAGTTACAATAAAAAGCAGCTTTTCAATAGGCTAGAATGGTTTTCCTGAGTTCTTGACAATGAAGTCATGATTTCCACCACCACTTAACATAGTTTAAACATACAAAGTTGTGGCACATGGTAATGAACACTATACTTCTAATGTTCAGGAGACTATAAAAATTTGCATGATATTCTGAATTTATATAAAATTATTTCAGATTAAATTTAAAATCTACAAGTTTCATGTTAAGAGAAATGTAAGCCAACACAAAATGCAATCTAAAAACACCATTCCCTATTTAAAAACATATTTCAAATATAAGACCAACTTTGACTTATATACTAATTCTTTAGTTCTTAATCATGTAATATTTATGAATTTTTATCCCTCCATAAATGCTAGAATTTTGACAGAACTCTGCATCTAATTACATGTACATCATCTCCTACCTCACTTCCCACCCAAGGTAACCATTATCCTGAATTTCATGCTTATCCTTTTCTTGATCTCCTTTTTGTTTTTTTTTTAAAGATTTTACTTATTATTTTTAGAGAGGGGGAAGAGAGAGAGGCAGAGAGGTAGAGGGACATCAATGTATGGTTGCCTTTCACCTGCCTCCAGCTACAGACCTGACTGGAGACCTGGCCTGCAACCTGGTTATGTGCCCTGACTGGGGATCAAACCAGCAACCTTTGGGTTCACAGGCTAGTGTCTTATTCACTGTGCCACCAGCCAGGGCATTGATCTCCTTTTTAAATGTGTTATTGAATCTACACATGAAGCCCCCCAAATGGAAATTTATTTATAAAAAATTGTGTATTTATTCTTACATGTTTAAACTTCAGCCACTTTCAAAGCGCTGTTCATTTGATGCAATACACCCAAAGAGACATTTATTTTTTCACTGCTCAGAACAGTTTCTGAACTTGATTTTGATGCCTTTTAGTGTTTCTGCTATCTTTTGTTTTATCTCTGCTATTTTTGTTTCATCTCTTTCTCATAGGCCAAATGATTCTCTTTAAGGACCTTTTTTAACATGAGAAACAAAAAATAGTTGCTTGGGGTGAGATGGGGTGAATAGGGAGGGTGAGATAGAGGGGTCGGGCCGTTTTTGGTAAAAACTGCTGAACACTCAGTGTGGTGCAGGCAGGTGTGCTCATAAATCACCCATCATGAAACAGGCAAAGTATTTGAATCTTTAAAAAAAGTCACTGAAGTCGAATGCAGCCTCTTTCAACAACACCAGCTTGTACAGTGATGATACAGATGGGTTCCCAGAACTCTCACCTAGTGGGGGAAAGCTGCAAGGGGTCCGCCCTCCAGAAGATAATTCCATTTTTGGGGGGTCCCCCTTGTATATTCCTAAGAAGGATTTATTTTAATTTTGACTGTTTTTAACATCATAAAAAGAGTAATCATGCTATAGGTGATTATTTAGAACATCCTTTACTTAATATTGTAATTTAAAGTTTATCCTCATTGTTCATGTCACTATAAAAAAATTAAAATATTATTTACAAATGACACATATTCAAGCTCAGACAAGTAACAAGTAACAAGACTTAGCCAATTGCAACATCAAGAATTATGTAACCACTTTCTGCTTGGCATTTATTTATCTTTAATACATGTTTCCAATGACAGATACGAGTTTCAAAAAGAAATACACAAAATAACTGGTTTTGTAGCTCAGAACTATAAAATTTTAAAACCCTGTATATTTTAAAGTTATGGGCCCTAAAAAATAAAATGTTATAATTTTCAAATAAAGTAGAGAAACAAAAATAATATTATATAATCATGTATGAAGTATTTTTCTACATGATTTCTTTTCAAGAAACTAATCTATGGAGGTTAGACATTGCACCTTTCAAATGTTCACTGGAGTCCATTGCATTTATAGCATACCATGCTGCAAGATATATGAATAGAATATTCTAAATTTCTTAAGAACTAGATAAGATCAACAAAAATTTTAAACAGGAACATAACTTATATAAGTATGAATATATACATATATATGTTCATATTTATATATTCATATTCATATACATATATGATGAAGACTTTATGGAAAAATGCTCAGTGAACCATAATTTATAGATACATAAGAGTTGTGCAGAGTAGAAATGACAAAAAGATTAGCTTCCAAATTCCTCTCCTCTATGGGGTCTTGTGTATTGTGCTAACTGCAAATGTGGGCCATGATTTGCATGTGGGCTGGCTATACCACTCTTCTAGCATCCTCCAGGATCCTTGTTGTTATGTCTTCACTGCCTCTTCTAAAGCTTCCACAGAGCACAGAGTTCTAAAGGAAACTGACTGCATTTGTTGGTCAGGTTATGGCTGACAACTATGTGATTTTCTCTCAAGAGTAGGACAAAACAGAGGAGGGAGATTTCTCCTCACTATAATTCATTACAGAATATCGTTGTATCCTATATTTGAAAAAGCAACACTGAATATACACAGTATTCAACATTAATACCCACAATGCAACACTCAGTTTAGATTAACAAACAATCATGAGTTGGGGGCAGGAGCTGGGTGGAGGTGTGCAAAGTTGGGGAAAGTGGGAGACATCTAAAATAGTGTCAACAATAAAAATTTTAAGAAAGAAGAATTATGAATATCTATTATATGTAGATGCTAAGGTCCTGGTTATAAATTGGAGTAAGCCAAATAATTAATGCACTACAGGAGGATAAACAAGCTCTTCAGAACAAATAATTTCAATGAAAAACATAAGCCATCATCCTAAACTGGAAAGCTAAACTGGGCAATGACGGAAAACTTTGATAGTCTCAAGGTGTAAAGCTGCATGAATAAAGGTACAGAAATATAAGATTACCTTGTATGAAGGGAGGGAGAAAGAGGGAAGAGGTGGGAACAGAGAGGCTGACAGAGGGAATGTGTACATGGTGTTAAGAGTGAGATGTGAGATGGGGAGTGCTGAGGGATGAGACTCAAGAGATACAGTGGTGAAGAGCCTCACGTACTATGATCTAGGAGGAGCAAGCATTTATCCTGCTCAGGTGGTGGAAAGTTATTAAGTGACTGAAGGCAAAGAAGAAATGTATGGCAGGGAAATGGAGGACAAATTGTAGCTTCGAGATTAATTGAGAAAGTTGTTTTCATAATCCATGGGAAACAGAAGGTACTGACAGGGATGGACTAAAAAATATTTTCAAGGTTAAAATTGCAGGGTCTTTAAAAAACATAATTATACCCATTGCTAGTAAAATTCATTTCAAAACTTTCTTAAAACCTATCAATTGATGCTTTTCAAAAGGTACTGCTGTCAAAGGTAAATTAGGTCTATGTTAACTCTGCATGAGTTAGTCAAATTAGGTTCCTAATTTCTGATCCTCTATGGTTTCTGTGGACTTCAAAATCAGTATTATGTGACTATGAATGTAGACAATGAAAAGCTCATACTAATTTCACCTCTAACTTTCATCAGTGTTAAAAATGCAATTTCATAGTAGGGGATTTTAATACCCCACTATCAATAATGGGCAGATCTTCCAAACAAAAAATCCCCAGAGATGTTGTGGCATTGAACAACACTCTAGAGGAAATGGACCTAACTGATGTACGCAAAGTCTTTTACCCCAAAGAAGCAAAATACACATTCTTTTCAAATGCACATGGATCATTCTCCAAGATAGACCACATGGTATGTCACAAGACAAGCCTCCACAAATACAGGAAAATTGAAATCATACAAAGTATCTTCTCAGATCACAATGCCTTGAAACTAGAAACCAAAATCAAGAGAAAAAGCCAAAAATTCTCTAACTCATGAAGACTGAATAACATGCTTTTAAGCAATGAAGGGGTCAACAATGAGATCAAAGATGAAATCAAAAAATTCCTGGAAACAAATGACAATGAACACACAACCCAAAACCTATGGGATACAAAGGCAGTTCTCAGGGGGAAATTTATAGCAATACAGGCCTTCCAAAAAAGGTTACAAGAAGTTTATAAAAACAACCTAACCACAAAGCTGCAAGAACCAGAGGAGCAACAACAAACGAAGCCCAGAGCAAGTAGAAGGAAGGAAATCATCAAGATCAGAGCAGAACTAAATAACTCAGAGATTCAAACTACAATTGGAAGAATCAACAGGTCCAGGAGCTGGTTCTTTGAAAAAATAAACAGAATTGACAAGCCCTTATCCAGACTCATCAAGAAAAAGAGAGAGAGGACCCAAATAAACAGAATCAGAACTGAGAGAGGGGAAATCACAACTGATACATCAGAAATACAAAAGATTGAAAGAAATTACTACAAACAACTCTATGACAAAAAATATGACAACCTGGATGAAATGGACACATTTCTGGAAAAGTATAATCTACCAAACTGAACCTAGAAGAAGCAGAAAGCCTGAATAGGCCAATAACAACTAGTGAAATTAAAGAAGTAATCCAAAATTTCCCAAAACACAAAAGCCCTGGACCAGATGGCTACACAGGTGAATTTAACCAAACATTTAAAGAAGAACTAACTCCTATCCTCCTCAAACTATACCAAAAAATTCAGGAAGAGGGAAGACTCCCAAACTCTTTCTATGAGGCCAATATGATTCTAATCCCAAAACCAGGGCAAGATACAACTAAGAAAGAAAGCTACAGGCCAATATCTCTGATGAACAGAGATGCTAAAATTCTCAACAAAATATTGGCCAATCAGATACAGCAGTATATTGCAAAGATAATACACCATGATCAAGTGGGCTTTATCCC